>QVXC01000069.1:0-106263 GCA_003501895.1 Phaeosphaeria sp. A1 3.1a
CCCCTGATAAACCCCCGTCATCACAAGCATAACCAACTGCACCCCAACAACACTCGTCAACAGCGCACGCGGCCCATCCCTAAACCGCACAGCCATACTCCTCACCCCCGCCTTCGCATCATCTTCGACATCCTGCTGCGCGTATACAGTATCGTAGACCAACGTCCACGCCACGTTCATTAGATAGAATGCCAGCACGGCTTGGGGTGAGTAAGAGGCGTTGAGGTGTGCGGAGGGATCGACAGCGCTCATACCGAGCAATATCCCAATCGCGACTTGGAACCCGAGGATGAGCTGCGGGAAGTCGGTGAAGCGCTTGGTGAAGGGGTAGAGCGCGAGGAGGAAAATGCTGGGGAGGGAGACGGTGTGGCATAGTACGGGGAGGGTTAGGAGTATGCTGGCGGCTATGAGTGTTAATGGGATCTGGAATCGAGATATACGTCGTTAGTGGATTTGTTGAGATATCGCAATTTAAGGAAGGCAGGAAGGAAGGGAAAGGAGGCAGGACTAACAGTGAATATATACCCCTGCGCAGGCGTCAAAGCACCACGGGCGAGGGGACGGTTTCGACATCGTCGGACTTGGCGGTCGTAGTCGCGGTCGAGATTGTCGTTCCAGGCGCAGGCGGCGGCGCGCATGAAAATTGTGCCGATGAAGAGCTTGAGGTTGATATAGAGGATGGTGGAGGCGGGTGGGGTGGTGGAGGGGGAGGAGGCTGCGACGTCTGGGAAGAGGGAGGAGGTGGTTAGCAAGTCTTCTCGACTTTGTGTATATTGGCCGCTCTTACTGCGCAGAAAGTCAGCCAAGTGGTCACAAGATTGTTGTTCGAAGTGCCTACTTACCATAGTGTGCCAAAGAGGTGAGGGAAGAAGAAGAGGTAGATGCCGTTGGGCTTGTCAATGCGCATGAGTTCGCCATAGGGGACCCATGAGGAGGGGACATGAGCTAGGATACCGGTCTTTGGGGGTTGGTATGGAGGACCGTCGATGGGGAGAGAGCTGTACGCTGCTGGAACACCCTTACGAGATTCCAGCGTCACGGTTGACGAGGAAGATGTCGTACAGGTAGGCATGTTTGCTGGGCGGGAGGTCGAGAAGTGACACAAGTGTTGGGGAGAAACCGGGGAAGTGTATGGGTGTTGGCCCCGCAGACTGGGTAAGTATATTGAGGTGATGCAAGAAGTCTGAAAGTCAAGGTACTATAGGTAAGTAAACTTGACGAAGCACAAGGGCAAACTACCTTATCATGAGCAAGAGCTGACTTTACAAGATAGTACTACTTCAACGGCACAGCCAGTGGGCCTTTCGTTCTCGTGACCGCATCAAGATTGCACTGGTGCATGGTGTTACTGCATCTTCGTGACAAAGTTCACGGCACGTACCTATCGTGTCCTCGGTCTCCGATTATCTGACCACCAGACTCATCATCATCGTCGACGCCTCTGCCGCTGAAGGATTTGCTTACCGACCAGAACAGAGAAAAGGCCCTTTTTGGCCAGGGTACATGTCACTTCAAAAGCACACTATGGGACTGGGGTATGGTCCACACCTGCAGGGTATTGTGATGAGCGAATGGTACATAAAGAGAGATATTTCAGTAGCTGGCTGACAACACTGCAGTTCGATCATCTTCGGGGTGCCCAGCATTACACTATTTTGACCATGAGCGTTCCTAAGCTGCAGCTACACTTCCTCGTAATTGGTGGTGGTCTGGCAGGGGTCAGTACCATCTCAAAAAAGAATGAAGTCATTACAAATTGCTAAGACCGGACGATGTATTTGTAGGTCAGTGCCGCAATATCCCTTGCCCGCAGCGGGCACCATGTCACGGTTCTCGAGGCTCAGCAGAGCTTTAGCGAAGTAAGCGACAGTCCCACTTTACCTTGTGCCTTCCAATTACCCGGATACACATTCGATCCCTGCGTTACACAAGAATGGAATCTCACCCGTTCGTCCATCTGTTTCTAGGTTGGAGCCGGAATCCAAATGCCCCCGAATGCAACTCGCATTCTCGACCAATGGGGAGTTGCTTCGCAACTGCTCGATTACGCCACCTCACCCCACGATATTCAATTCCGCTCGTATCGCTCTGGACAAGTGCTTTCTACCACCTCGTTGATCCCCGACGTGCAGACGCGCTACCACGCTCCTCACCTAGTCTTGCATCGGGCTGACCTTCTCGCCGTGCTCGTGGACGAGGCGCGTAGCCTCAATGTCGAGCTTCGCACAGGCTGCGCTGCAGCTGAAATTGATTTTGCTGCACGTACGGTTCGTACGGTCTCCGGGCATGTATTCACTGGTGACGTACTCATCGGCGCGGATGGAGAGAAGAGCGGAACGAGAAATCTGGCGCTGGGACAAGACACAGCGCCGGAACCTACGGGACGATCGGTCTACCGGTTGACTGTGAAGTCAGACGTGATGATGGCCGAGCAGAGCACCAAGGGTCTCATCGACCCACCGAGAATTACTTGCTGGCTAGGCCCTGATATGCATATTCTGTGTTACAATCTGGAGAGCCGGGACGTATGCAATGTTGTCTTCTCGCGAGCTGACGACACGCCGACTCAGCAGCGACCCCCAAGGCCTCAGTTAGTTCCGATCGAAGACATGCGCCGCATTTTCGAGGGTTGGGACGAGCCGTTGCGGCGTATGCTCAACCTGGCCGAGTCGGCGGTGTATTGGCCTGCGTTGAAGCGCCGAGATATCGATACCTGGACCCATCCTTGCGGCTCGTTCATCCTCATTGGGGATGCAGCACATACCATGCCCCCGCATCTGTAAGTCATCCCGGCGTTTATGTGTCTCGACCGCTGTAGAGACAAGTTGCAAACCTAGAAATAGAGTTATTGGCTGACCGGCCCCAGCGTGCAAGGTGCAGCACAAGGCATCGAAGATGCAGCTTGCTTGGCAGAATTGTTCGAGCATGTGCGCAGCCGAAGTCAGATTCCAGACGCTCTTAGAGTCTTCCAAGAGATCCGTCAGGCAAGATGTCAGGGAATTGCTCGACGTGCAGCTGAGGCAGCTGAGGTGTGGGGTCTGACAGATGGGCCAGCTCAGCAACAGCGTGATCGGGAATTGTTGGAGGATGAACCTTTTGATGGGTATCCCAATCCTTTCTCGGATCTGAAGCTGCAAGAATCGCTCTATGGCTATGATGTCGTAAAGGCTACGAAGGAGGCGTGGGAGAAATTCACCAAGTCCAGAGAATCCAAGTAGTTTTCAAGTCAGTATTGTTGTACACTAGAGACGTTCTCGTGGCCACTTTGATTGTCTTGTTGAAGATTACGAGTCCACTGAGTAATATACATATTGATTTAGCTACTGATTCAAAAAGAAATCTATGGTTGGATGCAATGTAGTGCGCGCGCTTGTTGTAATTATATATACATGTTGTTTGTCGATAGACTTGATACCTCATCGATGCTCTCAGATACGGTTCGACATCTCAGGAATCATGTATTCTTCAGATTCACCATCCCGAGACGAGGCATCAAATGTTCTTGTCACTGTAATTTGCTTCGCTCCTGGAGTGTGTGAGCTGCGATAGCTCCGTGACATGTTCTCGTTCGAAGAGACCTTGACGCTCGGTGCGGTACTGGCATGGGAGAGCTTGAAGGATGGCACTGTCGATCTACGAGTCACCTTTCCTGTTGCCAGGTGGTAGAGAGGCTTCAGTGCCGGGACGGAACCGCAGACAATGAGGAGTACAATCTCGACACTAAGAATTCGATCAGTACTCTGAAATCTTGGGGAGTCATACGGATAGCTTACCCGGTCCAGATGTACAGATCGTACGTTTCCCACGTTAGATCAGAGCGGGCTTGAAGAGTTACGAGTTTGCTTGTTTTCACTGCAGCGCAGATCCCAGTACTGGAATATGTCAGTGTTGCAGTAAAACGCGTTGAAGACATATCAACTCACACTGCACCACAGCCAAGAAGAACTGCGAGCCCAATTTTCTTCTTCAAGTCAAGCTGGAGCTTCCAGATGAGTGTCACGGGCATGACAGCCAGTACGAAGTCGACAAAAGTGAAAGCGCCTGTTGCTGGATGAGTACACACGACTGATCAATGCGGAGGAAGTACTTACTGGATCCATAAATTGAGAAGTTACTCTGAACCATAGGGCTCCAGCACTTGCTCCTTGCCTTAACCTCTAGGTCCCATAGCGCATTCACGTTGTCACACTGCGCGAAAGTGAGGACGATCATAACGATGGTGTTGATAATCGTCCACACATTGAGGCCATGCAGAAACCATTTTCGCCAGACTGAGGCGCGGTCCAGGAGACGAATGATGAGAAGCGCGATAGCAACTTTGCCCATTCCCAGGCAGAAGATGCCAAAGGGTTGAGCGACCCAGTTGATCTTGACCAGGTAGGTCAAGTGGGCTGGGTTTTCGGCTGCGAGGTAGGGCAGATGCCTCATACCACCACCCAAGGCCAGTAGACAGGTCAAGACCGTGAGTGGTACAAAGGGCAACTGGGGCTTGTAAGCATGGGATATGAGGGTTGCACGATGTGGAGTAGTTTACCCAGGTAATGAGCATGCACCAGTCATCGATAGCTACAGAGTGGATCTGGTACCGCGCCCAGAATCGCAAGAGTATGACAATGAATGTTACTGCACAGCCTACGATGTATGTGGCCGCGACATTTGCTCCACGGTCTATCGAGCGACGGATTAGTACATCCCTTGCATACTGGTAATATCAAGAGTGTGCCGCGTACCTGTATCTGGGCCAAGATCCGGGATTGGTGGAGGTTGAATCGTCATAATGAAATGATAGTAAAGATGCAGGCCAGTTTGATGGGGCGACGAGAAGATGGGTTCCTGGTGCCGTAGAGGCGGACTTTCTGTCAGATTATCTGCATGCTTCGATGACCACCATCACATGGTTGACATGTCTGACGTGCGTGCACTTCGGGGTCCGAACATGGTTGCGGTACGGCACAGGCGCTCTTGCATATCGAAAGGCGTTGGTGCAGTACTTCTTTGGACTCGGCGCTTACTGGTGTGTATACCCTTGTATGTACCATGCTCGACCCACCACCTTGGTCCCCTTGATTGCGGCGCAGTCTCGCCGTGAAGGACAGTGCAACTCAACGCATTGGGAAGGGAGCAAACGCTTGTGTTTACGCAGCTTGATAGTAGGCCCAAGTGCTGTATAAATGCGTGCACTAGCTTCAACTTCTGCTCTGACCTTACAGACAAATGCCACTCGCAGCAACATTTCGTCAGCTTTTGAGCCGTTTCAGTTCTTCGTCTCCATCTACTAAGCCTTCAAAACCTGCTGCAGACATGTCGCAGAACGAGGATGCTAAGGCTCTTATTGCCAAACTTGAGCAATTGACCAACGCACCTCAAAGTGATCTCGACGACTCCACGCGCATCAAGTTGCGGGAGGCGTCAAAGAACCTGAGCATCTCACTTGAGATGCACGGCGACACAATGCATCGTATTGGCAACGCAGTATGCAGTCTACTTGATCATACATGAATGGTGGTGAGCTGACCTATGCAGGCCCTGCAGCTGTATATGACCAGAGTGGGCTATGACAGCAAGATTTGGGCTGTCTTGTCCGAGAGCGCCTCACCTCTGAGTCTTGCTCAGATCGCAGAAAAGACAGGCTTTGATCCCATTCTGCTGAGTGTGTAACCTTGCAGAGATTTGTTTCATCTCTGAGTGCTAATCTTTTGCTTGCAGAGCGCGTACTACGTTACTATCAGTCTTTCCGCATGGTCGCTCAGCCAGAGGATGATGCATACGCCGCCAATAATGTTACTAAGGCGCTCGCTGGCCCAGATGGCATGGCAGCTGAATACTTGTAAGGATCCTCAGCTTTAATACTGTACTATCGCTCATGCTTTGCGCAGCACCACTGTGCTGCAGAAGCCCTTCGAAGCAGTACCACGTTATCTCAAGAGTCACGACTACAAAAATCCTACCAACCCAGTAGATTCGCCATGGCAGGAGGGCTATGAGACCAAGGACCATCCATTCCAGTGGTTGCAGAGTAACCCTGGTCACTTCGGCCTTTTCATGCAATGGGTGCACCTGAGTCGAGCTGGCCTGCCAGTGTGGCTTGATGCATTCCCGTTCGAGCAGACGATTGGCCAGAATACCGACAAAGACACAGTCATCTTTGTCGATGTCGGAAGTGCTCTTGGCCACCAGAGCATCATGCTTCGTGAGCGACTCCCTAACCTTCCAGGGCGTGTCATCATCCAAGACACAGCTCAGGTCATGGGCATGGTGCAACCGAGCCACGATATCGAGCCTCAAGTCTACGACTTTTTTACCCCACAGCCAGTAAAGGGTAAGTAAAATGGACCTGTAAAGTCTATGTTTTTGCGCTGACGTGTTACAGGTGCTCGTGCGTACTATCTGCGCAACATCATCCATGACTGGGCAGATGAACAAGCCATCGCTATTCTCAAGAACCAGATCTCTGCAATGTCGGAGGACTCGGTGATTCTGATCGACGATATGGTTCTCCCAGAAAAGGGATCGCCATGGCGTGCCACTCAGCTCGACATGACCATGCTGGCTGCTCTTGCCGCCATGGAAAGGTCAGAGAACCAATGGTACGCGCTGCTGGAAAAGGCGGGGCTAGACGTCGTCAAGGTCTGGAAGTATACCGAGGAATGCGACGACTGCATCATTGTGGCGAAGCCTAAGAGGGCCGCTTAGATGGGGTGTGGTCGGGATTGTTATCTTGGTAGCTGGACCGGTTAAAAGGGAACATCAGCAACGTGGCGTGTGTTACACAGGCGTTCGAACATACATAATGATAAACAAGCTTTGCTAGAACAGTGGCGTCCTCTTCGTTCACCAAGTCCGCGACCTAGCTCACTACTAAACTAAGTATGGTTTAAGCATAATGCAGTGCGATTTCAGACTCGCGAGGAGTGTCACCAGTGACCCGCAACGTTGTCAGCTAAATGACTAGCGCCCGCCTGTGATAGCCGTTCCACTACGGTCCGAATCCTGCACTGACCTCGTTAGCGCCTCTATCGTGTACTTTACATAGAATGTTGCAATGAAGTTCTTCTCGCTTCGGCCGCCAATTGCTAGGCATGCAAGGCCCTCGATTCCCGGCCCCAGCACATACACCACGATCACATACCCTGCAGACACGAGGCTAACATCCTTCATCGTGCTTTGGCGAGATTGCAACGGCAGAAACTCGGTCACCGGGGTGCATATATCGGCCGCTAATTTTGTTGTTGATGCTATACGGCACAGCTAGGTCTGACATGTGAGGCTGAATGCGTGTTGTGGGATCACGCTGAGTCGAGCTTCAAGTATTGATTTTTTTCTTGTCAAATATGTGTAACATGGATTGTCGGTCTCCGTGACCATAGACCAGGCCATGTTGGGCAGCGCGGATGAGGCTTGCTGAGCCGCACTGTGAGGGCCATGGCATCTGAGACAATGGTCATAGGAGAAGGAGAGAACCACGATCCATTGCAGTGCTCGCATTCGTTCTCTCTTTGATTCAGCTGCGGACATTCATTCACAGTTTCAACATGTTGTCTTTGAGATGGTCGGGGGCGTGTTTGGCGCTTTTACTGAGTTCGCTAGCTCAGGGCACATGTGCCAGTAAGTTCATGCACGTGTGGACGTTCAGCTAGATGCACTAAACAATGACCTCTAGGTCCATTCAAAGGGCAACCATTTGATGCCCTCAAACCAGCTCAGCATGCACGTCCACATGCCGTACACCGCGCACTGCCAGATACTGGAAAAGTGCACAAGTACGATTTCGAGATCGCGAGACATAACAGAGCACCAGATGGTCTCAATCGTACATTGATACTTGTCAATGGACAGTTTCCTGGACCGAAGATAGAAGCCAACCTCGGAGATTGGATTGAGGTCACCGTCAAGAACAGCATCACTGGACCTGCTGAAGGTTAGATAACTGTGTGTACTTATCTCGAACTTCTAATGACTTGATTCCCTAGGAACATCAATCCACTGGCATGGACAACCGCAACGAGAGGCGCCGCAATATGATGGTGTTCCGTCCATCTCGCAATGTCCGATTGCACCAGGAACTTCCTTCACGTATCGTTTCCGAGCTGAAGCCGCTGGTACAACCATGTATCATTCGCATTTGAGTGCACAGTACATGGATGGAGTGTTCGGTGGGCTTATAATCCATGGACCTAGGGAAGAGCCATATGACATTGACATGGGTCCAATCTTCCTGGTACGTCACAATAACACTTTTTCTACGTCTTAGACTGACAATCGAGCAGACGGACTATACTCATACTGACTATCTTGGCTACCTCCTTCGCGTTTACGATATCCCTCCGACCTTTCTTCCGATTGAAAACAATCTGATCAATGGCAAGAACGACTACGACTGTGGCTTGGAAGAGCAAGGCCGAGCATGCCAGCCCAATGCACCACTTTCACAATTCGAGTTCAAACCAGGAAAGAAGCACCTTCTCCGCTTGATCAATGCCGGTGGATCTTCGAACCAAAAGTTCTCCATCGATGGCCACAAGCTTACTGTCGTTGCGAACGACTTTGTGCAAGTAAAGCCATACGAGGTAGATGTGGTGACGTTGGGCGTTGGTCAGCGCTCGGATGTGATTGTCACTGCAGCGAAGAACTCTACAGAAGCTGTCTGGATGAGAAGTGAGCTCGATGTGCCATGTCAGAACGGCACCGTCCACCGTCCGTTAGCTCGTGCTGTTGTACATTACACAGGAGCATCACCAAGTATTCTGCCAAACACGACTGGCCACGCCTGGGAGTCCGTTGACTGTCTCAATGTACGTCACATCTATTTCTGCACGCAAGTTTAGCTGCTAATCACTTCGTTCTACCACCAGGACCCTTTGTCTGCAACTATACCTTTGACCCCACAACCCGTCTCCGAACCGACCTTGGTCCAGAACCTCGATATCGCAGCCGCCCCCAACGCATCGGGGAATCTCGTTTTTCTTGTCAACAACTCTACCTTCCGCGCAAACTACACAGCCTCTCTGCTTTCCGCTGCCTCGGATGGAGTTACCACCTACCCCATGCATCCAGAATACAACGTCTACGACTTCAGTCGTGAGACAACGGTACGCATAATAATGCGCAACATGTTTCCAGTCATGCACAATATGCATCTGCACGGCCACGAAAGTTTCAGCATACTAGCTGAAGGACGCGGGGAGTGGGATGGCACCATAACTCGGCCTGAGAACCCGCAACGTAGAGATAGTGCGCAGATGAGCTGGGGAACACCAGACCTTCCAGCGTATCTCGTCATACAGTTCGATACGGATAACCCGGGCGTGTGGCCGCTGCATTGTCATTTGGTGGTTCATGCTAGCGCAGGATTGTATGTAAATGTCGTGGAGAAGCCAGAGGGTATAAATAAGCAGAAGGTAAATGAGGTCGTGCAGCAAACGTGTCCAGCTTGGGAGAAATGGGTCAAGGAGAATGGAGATGACCAGTTCGACTCTGGTCTGAAGGTTCGAGGGCTGGATCTGAAGAGGTTCAAGAAGCGGGCTGTGGACGTGTTGTGAGGGGAAAAGAAATTTAGAATGATGTCGCTGAAGTAGATATTCCGTTCAGTGATGTATGCAATAGGTTGGATGCCAATATACTTCCTTAATTTGCACGTCTCCCTGGTGACATTTCCATCAACAATGTTCTCGTCTCCAGACCGCAGCACTATCAAAAGTCATGTTGTGAACATGGATACTCGATCCTCATTCTGCCTGTGCTATCACGCCATTTTCAAACTATCAAAGTCATGCGCATCCATTCATTAACTATAATTTCCTAGTATACAACCTGTCACCGCCCATGATAGAACGTCCGTGGCTCCTTGTTGCTTTCACCCCCCTCCGTCCTCTCCTCCAAACTCCTCGCCGTAGCCTTCGCCCCGCCCTTCTTCAACTCCACAAGATGCACCTCATCGTCCTCCCTCCCCCTACTCTCCATGCCAATATCCACCGTCCTCATAATCGTCGAATTGAACAAACTCCCACTCATCGTGCTCTTCTTCGGCCTACTCGAGCCCGACGGATACCGCGCATTCGGCACATTCTCGTCGCTCAGCTTGGGCTCTGAGTCGTTGTGCGTCGAGCCGAAGCAGGTAGGTACTAGGATGGCGAGGAAGCGCCGGAACGCGGGCATGGAGACGCAGATGATTCCGACGTTGATTTCGAGAATGCTGTACACGCCGGACATGAGATTGTCGTACATGGGATTCGTGGACGTGGCGTACTGCGCAACTGCGCTCAGACGGATGCACGAAACCACGATTGTGATGCTGCCCACGCCAAAGATGGCGCTGAGGAAGATCTTCTTCCGCCCACTCAGACTCAGCTTGATCAGTTCCGGGATCGGGATGAAGACAATGGCGATGTCGAGCGCGATGTTGACGGCCGCAGCGACGAGGTAGAACGTATTCTGGTTTATGCAGTAATCAGGCGTCCTCGTGCCGTCCCACGACGTCCACACCGCGGAAATTGGCATGCATGCAAACGTCATGGTGAGGGTGAATCCAAGCGTATACAGCACCGAAACAGCGACGCAGATCCAGATCAACCGCCTCGTGTTTTCGGCAGGGAAAATGCGCAGGAAGAAGAACAGGAAGGCGAGTTTGGTCAGCCCGTGGCATACGAAATACGGGATCTGCGAGCCGTAGGTGAGTTTCAGTACGCGGTAGATGTTCTCGTGCGGCACGGCCCAGGTATCTTTCCCGAAGCCCAGAGTCGGCGTTATGCATTGGATGACGGTGACGGGGAGACAGGCTGCTTCGGCGGCGATGGCGAAGGCATCGTCGAGGCCGAAGGAGTCGCGCATGATGCCGACGAGAGTTCGGACGCTGACTGCGATGAGGGCGAGGGAGCCGGCGATGAGGCCGGTGGTGAAGATGATGTTGGATCGGTCGCGGATGGGGGCGTTGCACATTGTCGAGGTGACGTTTACTGCTGTGAGGGCTTGTCGAACTGTACATGAGCCGGCTACACAGTTTTGAATGGCTGCGTTGATAGGACCATCGCTACAGATGCATTGTACGTCGGTTGGGGCGCATGTGTTTTGGTTCATGAGAGCGTCCTGGAAACACGTTGCCTGGTCTCTATCAGCAAAGAGTTGGGAGGTGTTGGAAGAGAAAGAGTAAAACTCACAGCGCAAGGAGGAAGCATACCCATTGGATCCTGCGCAGCACAAGGCTGTACCATCCACCCAAAGGCTGTGACTGTAAAACTGAGTACATTGGAGCACTTCATCTTCGACAACTTCAATCAAGCAAGACTCTCAATCAACGCGTGTAGTTCTGTTCGCCAGTAAAGACAACAGTATGAGATCAATAATGTAAAACCCATCAAGAACAGATCACGCGAGACGCAAAGAAACGACAAAAGGAATCACCGCCTCTCGACACCTTGTCTATGCCGGGACATCAACAAGAAATTCTCCGCAAGGAAGAGAGAGAACCATGCCACCATTATCCCCCAGGGTCCGCATCCTGAACAGCCTCGCCTCCACAAATATCTCAACGCCGACTCGGCAGACCCTCGACGGATAGAGCCCGCGGATGTGGTTACGACGGCACTAGACCGGGCGGTGGAGACGCGCTAGTGAGGGAGCATGTGCTCGTGCTGCGTGAGACAAATTGCAGCTGTATTGGAGAGTGGCTAGGAGCAGGAGGTGGACTGATCGGATAGTGGAGACGTCACCGTGTTCAGCTTTGGGATGTTTCAGAATTCGTGGTTGAGGATCGACGTGGTGAGGACTGGATGGAGGAGAGCTCCGAAGGAGCATGAGGTGAGGTGAGGTGGGAGTGGTGTGTTTGGAAGGTGAGTGATTGTTATGGCCAGCATTGCAATTTCTTTGAATTCCCATGCCTGCTTTGAAATTGGCCTTAAGGTACGTTTTTGACTCTGTCGTAGTAGAATCAGACTTGTACTCTGGACTCCAAGGATACATCTCACACTTGGACCATTCTCACAACAGATCAAGAGACAAGATACTGTTCCGTTCTCTCAGGTGTGCTTTCTGCTCACATGCCATTATCGAATGTTAGCATGATATGATCAAGCTTGGTCCCTGTCGTGTTGAGGGGCGAACGTTCCGAGGACCCATTCTATTCGCGGAGTAGTCATGTGGAGAACCCATGAACTTCAGGCGGGAAACGTATCCATGCATTTTCAAATCAACATATTTCATGACTTCACCAACATCCACAGTATCCCAGGTATTTGTATCTACTCTGGTGGTACATCCATCGGCTTATAAATAACTTGTACATATGGTTGCGAGAGATCAAGCCTTCGCGATGTCGCGATAGCCGTCTGACTCCTGGACGCCTGTCGAGCTTTAACCATATCGTCGGAACAGTAGTATGCTAAGGTATACTGGATCGAGGTCTTGCTCCGGGGTGGTACCGAATATCCCAGCGCCATACAGCAGATTCTTCCTTGTGCTTAATCCTTCGCGTGCGGTGGTATGCTTCCGATGCCCAGACTAGTCGGCAATGTTATCTCAAAGTGCTGTCGTCAACACCGTCTACAGGAATGATTCAAAGGGCAAAGCTACAAAGTGTTGAAAAAGTAGATAGAAAAACGAGTGCTTGCATCGATGCCATGTTTCTACAAAGACTTGGACTGCCTCGAATCATCGCATTGCCCAAAGTCATTTACGCCCCCAATTGCCGCGCGGCGTAACAGTGTAGTGGAGACAACATACACCGCCGGCTTGGTTGAAGACGGGAAACGGCTGTGGCAAGCCGTGCCGCTCGGCTACGATCCACATCGAGCTCAAACATGAATGAATGACTCGTTGGGACAGCGTGCCTGATTCGTGTGGGTCGTGGTCTCGACAGGAGATTGAATTTGGGGTTACGAGCATGCAAAATATGTTTGGTCTTTACCGCTGTTACTGCTCGCGTCTCCAATTCCAGAAGCCTGGAGACGACAATTGACCGCCATGGCATTTCTGGCGAATGTCCACCCGTGGCTCACCATCTATGCACCCGTCCTCGCGGTGGTGTACTATCTTGTATGGATCATCTACGCTCGCACTCTACATCCACTGGCCAAGATACCTGGTCCCTTTTGGCCCTCGGTATCGCGAACATGGTTGATGTGGCACCATCACTCTGGCGACATTGAGATTTTCGAACGCGAGTTGCACAAGAAGTATGGACCGATTTTACGCATTGCGCCCGATGAGGTGGTTTGCGCGGATCCAAAGTACCTTCCCCAGATCTATCCGATCCAGAAGCCGCTCCAGAAGACGGATTGGTACAATCCATGGCGACCATCAGGGCTTAACAGTCAGCCTGATTTGTTCACCCAGACGAACGAAAAGGCGCACTCGGCATATCGCAAGATCGTAGGCGGAGTGTACTCATTCTCGAGTATTGCTAAGAATGAGCCGAATATGGATGGGATACTGGACTTGTTTGTGAAGCGTTTGGAAAGCTTCGCGGATAAGGGCGAACCTTTTGACTTTGGATTATGGTTGGAAATGTAAGAGACGTACCATCCACCCAGAAGGAAAGAAAGTTTGCTCATCTTTTGCCATAGGTACTCTTTCGACAATGTCGGTGTCGCGCTTTTTGGTCAAGCATTCGGCTTCCTCAAGGACAGTATCGACTACCACGATTACATCCACTCCGTGCATCTCGCCATGCCATTTCTCACTCTCCTTACCGTGACGCCGTACTACATTCGACCGTTTCTGCTCCTAGTCGCTGTCTGTATCCCAAGATTGTTGAAAGCTGTGTTGGCAATCGAGGACATCAAGAAGAGCGCGATCGTGGAGACGAAAGCTGCCATGGACAGGTCTCGCGATGTAACTGGCAAAAGACCCGATCTGATGTCTCAACTTCTCGCAATTGTGCAAGAGAAAGGCGAAAAGGTCAACTACTCTCATAGGGAAATCACATCGGACATGTGGGTTGGAATGTATGTTCACGGTACCTGCGATTACTGATTCTTGCTAACGGGCACTTCAGCATGGCTGGCGCAGACAGCACCTCGATAACCATGCGCAGCATCTTCTATTTCCTTATGAAGAATCCCTCCAAGCTCGAAAAGGTGCGCGCGGAAATCGATACTGCGTTTGCAAACGGTTTGCTTTCGTCTCCGGTCCAGTACAGCCAGGCAGCTGCGCTTCCTTACTTGAACGCAGTGGTCCGCGAGGCGACACGACTCTTCCCTGCTTTCTCTGTCTCGCAACCACGTTACGCGCCTGCTCAAGGCATCGAAATGTGTGGCAAGCATATCCCAGGAGGGTACACCGTTGGTCTAAACCCAGCCATCATCCAGCACGATCGTGGAGTTTTTGGTGAAGATGCGCTTGAATTCGTCCCTGAGCGATGGCTTCAAAGTGAAGAACGGACGCGTGCCATGGACAAAGCAATCTTGGGCTGGGGAGCTGGAACGCGCACCTGTGTTGGTAGACCTGTAAGTGTTTGCCTGCATTCATCGCGTGCAGTACGACACTGACTATAAACAGCTTGCTTTGACACAGATCTATAAGGTGACTGCGGAAATCTTGCATCGATTCACATTTGAGATGGCGCATGATAGGCCGTGGAAGACGCATAATGCGTCATTCAATGTTCAGACAGATGTCATCTGTAGGCTGAAGCGGAGAAGCACACTAGCACCGTGAGAGGGGAGTATTCATCCATCCTAGTACATGTATATACGATGGCTTCGGTGATGCCGTAAATTTCAGGAGCACACTGTGATCGAGACAGTCCTCGCTTTGAAAATATGTTCCGGTGCCCGCCGTACCAAGTTTACCGATGTCTTATACACTATGCGATTATCACTGCCGTGCTTACAACGGTGTTACTGAATACGGTTAGGGAGACGTGCAAATTAAACAAGTATATTGGTGCTCACGAAGATACAATGTGAGAGAAGAAGAAACACTTCCATGACACACGCAGATCACAGCCAATACGAAGGCCGAAGAACTGATTGCCTGATTGTTGCGGAAGGTGGTCAAGATGTGTCTCAACACAAAGAGCATATACACCAGAAGCCACGAGTATAGGAATTAAGTGTAAATTGATAAATTATGCAATCGTATGAGATATTACACCCCGTATGTTGGAAGGGACTTTCCCGTCTATATTCTTGAAATGTCTATACAACATACGAAGAACCGTCCCCGGCGCCATGCTCAAAGTAATCATCGAGTCGTCTCAGACTGATCATCAAGTCATCTTAACCATCCTCTTCTCCTCTCCTCTCCTCTCCTCTCCTCTCGCACCCTCCAAAGTTCTCTCACGCGCCCATCCCCCTCTCCTCCGTAACCGGATCCCGTCCCGGAATCGGCCTCTCAAACCTCCAACTATCTTCATCCTGCTCATGCCTTGGTATTCTATCGCCCTCGTGCACCTCTCGAGCCGCCTTTGCGTGCGCCTCACCACTCCCAGCTCGCAATCTCTCATGAGAGAGCTCGAGCAGGCGAAGATTTTCATGAATCCGTTCAGCGATGGTACGTTCCGCGGGTATTGTAGCTTCTAAACTGGTCTGAGATCTCATCAGTCATTACGATAGGCTCGCCAGTGATGGGACTAGAAGCGTACTGTTGAGTCTGTTCAGAGTCTTGGGGATAGTCAGGCATGCCAAAGTCGGTGGCCGCGTGGTTCAAGATGTTGCGGTCGATGGGTGGGATTTCTAATGAGACCTGTGGTCCAGATCCTCCACCAAGAATATTCCTTTGTGTTGGTCCTCCCTGCACAGCGTGTGATGTACTGGCAGCTGTTGGAGCCGTTGCATCGACCTCAACAATCTTGTCTTCCTCGACTCGGACTTCGCGATCGCGCAACCTGCGCATTAGTCCAAGAAATTGTGAGTTCTGGAACTTCTCGCTTGTGTTGTCAGCTACGCCCTCCAATAGGCGACCCGCTGTTGCTGCCATTTCATCGTCGTCGTTCGGCCGCGGCTTCTCCTCTTCTTTTGCTGGCTCTGACTGTTGTTCCATGCGCTCCTGCACAGGCGTTCGCATATATCCTGCAGCTTCCAGGTCTTGCCATATTTGCTCTTCGCTCATAGGCACTTTGGCGCCAAGTGGATATTGTGACATGAGCCGCTCATTGATCGCGGCGATCAGAGTCTCGGCTCGCGTCTTGACTTCTTGAGGTGCATCGCGGTTCACAATCCGCTGTAGCGAGTCGACTACCCACTTCGCTTCGTTTGCGTCCTCGACAAGCTTGCCGTTTCGTTCCAGGCTGGTCATGTTTTCGAGGTAGGATACAGCTTCTTCGGCGCGGCCGAGGCCGGTTTCGCTCCAGACTTGGATAGCGGAATAGACAGCTGCATGAGACGTTAGCTACCGTAGCAGATCCGGTCGATACTACACACCTGGCCGTGTTTCCCGTATCCGTATAAGGAGAGGATCCATCTCACCAGGCCGATCGTAGACCATAGCCTCTGGGACGGCCTGGTCTGTTCGTGCTGCGCTCTGCTCTGCAGCATCATGCAACAAATCTTGCTGTGCTTCTTGCTCCGCCTGAAGGAACGCCTTTTCAAAGGCGGCTTCGTCAAAAGCTGGTACTGCTTCTTGCGCTGGCTGCTTTCCGTGGGCAGTTTGCGATAGCGGCGCATTGTGGAAGGCGGGCGACTGCATGTATGACTGGCCTCCAAAGCCACCCATACTATAATTTGGCATCGCTCCGTATGTGTTTTGCTGCTGGAGCGCCGGCGCATGTGTAGCCGGCGCTTGCTGCATCATGAAGTCCTGGTGCCATGACGACGCTGCGTGTGCGGCCTGTGGCTGCTGCTGCTGATGCTGAGCCAGTCCAGACGTAGCGGAGATATGCAGGCGCTGGAAATCCGATGACCATGCCAGCGCCTGGGCTGCTTCTGGTTGAACATGTTGTGGAGGGGGTGGATGTGCAAATTGCGCGTGCGGGTGGTGGAACTCCTGCGGTAACGCGCCTGGACGACCAGCTTGAAAGGCGTCGAACTCGTTGTCTAGCGCTCTTGCATTCAGCCCAGGAGTCGATCTGAAGCCCTGTACATGGTCAGAGCTGTGCCATTCAGTATTGCGACTGTGTACCGACTTGTGACGGGCTATGACGACCGACTATGCGGTCCTGCTGCAAGGTCCGGTCGACGGTGGTGTGCTTTTGGAAGTTTTGGAGGGCATTCGAGGGCCCGCAAAGAGCGTCTGCCATGGCTAATCAGCAAAGAAAAGGGTATCACCGCATGCTAGAACTGGACAGAAAGATGGCAAGAATGATGATGAGCGGCGACACATCACAGCGTGTCTAAACCCGCGCATGATGCCGCAGCCGAGGCTCGACCTAAAGCGGGCCGACGTCGCCAGCACCATCCAGCCAGTAGCTGCATCATGGTACAGCAGGCACGTGAACTGTTCTGTTCTGACCTATCTGTCACATGCTTGAGACGCTGTCATACTGGAGCACAGCACTTGGTCTAGGCAAAGACGGAATCAATCATTGAACCCAAAGGAAATAGTGGTATTATGCTAACAAACAAGATTACAATCAACATATGAGCCGAGCCAACAAGGGCCCTCAAGAAGGCTTTCAAGCCAACTGCTTCTTCCTTTTCTTCTTCGCAACTCTGCTCCCCCAACAGTCTGCCGATGCCGCAACCACACGCTGCCTACGGAGTTCTCTGCTCCGCTTTCTGATCCACAGTGGCCGTTCGAACCGATACACAAGAAATGGTCGTAGATGTGAAACAAAGCTAAGAATGCTTTCGCTCAAAGGATGGTCAAGAAGATGGATCAACCGTGACGACACTGACGCCTGAAGAGAAGATGTGATGATGGCAATCAGTGGTTCCCGCCCGCTATATCATAACAACAACAACGACCATGACCTAGTGCACATTTCGCAGAGTCTGGCCTGGTCGCTGAAGGGGTGTGGCGTACTTCGACACTGGCAACATGTCGGCCTGAAGGTCGCTGTTGTCAACATCATCGTCGTGCTCCATGATGCGCGTGGGCACATCAGGGACGTCGTGTGATCGATGCTGCAGACTCGATCGGTCTGGTGTCGTTGACGCGCTGGCCATGGACATGGATGTGCTTGACCTGTGGCTTAGGTCGGGAGTGGGAGGAATGCTGGAACCACGACCAGGACGGAGCATGTCCTCATCGCCGTACTCGCTACCTTGGGTAGACTGGGCTCGGCCACCAAGCGAGGACATTTGTCCCATGCTGCTGCGACGATCGCTCTGGTTGTCGCCATCCTCGGTGTCGGCGCGCTGAGCAAGCTGAAGGCCCTCGACTGCTGCAGCACACTGCTCGGAGATGTTGCGGATGATGTAAGCAATTGCATCAGTCTTGTCCCGAAGGACGCGGTCAGCGACATCAACCATGGACTGGTTGGAGAATCGCTTGGAGTTGCGTGCTGGACTTCGGTGCAGGTGCTGCTCCATATCTGGCGTGACGTCCTCGCCCTCGAGGTGGTGCGCTTGAGCAGTGCTTGCTCTTGACGCAGTAGTGCTCTCGAAACCAGATTGGCGACGAATAGTGCTAACTTCCGACTTGGCCTTCCCATGGCTAACGGGTTCAACCTCCTCGTAGATTTCTGATTCGTCCTCTTCTGGAACATCTTCAAAGCCCTGCTCAATGTAGCCTGACATGTCGTCCTGGTTCAACGACTTGACGATGTGCTCCATGTGGTGAGTCTGGCCCTCAATGAGAGCACGGAGATGAAGAACAACCCGCTGTGCCTCGTCACGTTGACGCAAAATGGCACCATTGGTGTGCTGAAGGGCACCGAGTTCCTTCTTGTTGCGTTGCCTCTCACGCTCAAGCTCCTCGGCAATTTCTTGCTGGAGAACAAGCGCTTCCAAAGCGTCATCACGCTGCTTTTCGGTGCCAGACAAGCGAATGGTGAGACGTGCAGCGTCATCCTTCTGCTGGTCAATGAGGTTTGTGAGACGGCGGTTCTCGCGCTTGTGGTTCTCAATCTTGACCTTGAGCTCTTGAGTTTCCTTTGTGAGCTGCTCGGCGAAGGCTTGGAACTTGAGGAATTGCTGCTTCCAGCTTTCAAGCTCTTCGACCAAGAAGTTATTGCGCTTGCTAACCTTGGACAGCTCGGTATCCATGCGGCCCTTGAGGTTGATGAAGTCTTGCCAAGCTTCTTGAGCGTCACGGGAGTATTGGTTGCGCTCGCGGACAATCTCATTCAGGTGACGCATCGAAACCTTGGTCATCAACGGCTTCTTGACGGAACCTCCGAAAATGGCCTTCACGCCAGTGTTGCGACCCTGTGACATATAGTTAGCGTCGGCATTGAGGGGAGTTGGGCGGATCCGGTGCCTACCAATTTCTCACAAACGTGGTCCATGACCGACATGACTGCATCCTGAGTCCACCAATCCGGATCCTGAATGCTCTCCACTTCTCCACGCATCACGATAATTTGACCCGCAGGAATGAGTTTTCCGCCGCCATATGCAGATCGCAGATGTTGTGGAACGCCAGTAGGCGACACCTCACCGTTCAGAGCTTGCGTAAGACGGGTGATCATCTTGCTCCTCTGACCAGCCGTCAACGCGGTTGGTGGGCTCGATGTCAAGACAAAGTTTCGGTCCAAGTCCACGACGAGAGCATCGGTTGGCGCGGTGAACAGTGAACGACACTCCGACGTGACACCGAGGATGTACGGACCAGGCTCCTGAACAAGGTCCTTGACATGACGCGCATGAACAACTGGCACATACAAGCCACTCCACTCATACACTCTGACACAGAAACGGATGGTCTCAGCTGCAATGGTGAGCATCGCAGGATAATGACTGGTGAAGATGATCCGTCGAGTTGGTGACACAGCAGCTTCGATCACGCCAACGATGTTGGGAATGGAAAGACATGTGAAGAGGGGCCACATGGCGAAGTTCTGGAATCCAGTCGGCGAAGAGGGGAACTGGTAGCACAATGCGTAGTCCTTCATGTCGATGCGCACCAGATCGTTCAGGCGAGGAGCGGGGAAACTGAGGATGCGCGACACTTCCTCAGCGTGGAATAGGTTTGTCGCCTTATTCCAGTGAATCCACATGCCACGGAGATAGTCGCCAAGGAGGTTGTACAAGGGGTATCGTGAGAGGAAGCTAAGGCAGTAAGGGATCCAGTATGTCTCGTCCGGGTTGTCGAAGAAATCCGGCTCGATTCTCTTTCGCAGATCACGGATGGTTTCAGCTCGTTTCTCGTCTGCGCGGGACCAGACACGAAGGGCAATACCATAGAGCGTATGCGATGAGTCTTGCTGGAGGACGAAGGAGTGATGTACGCAGTGTGGTTGGCTTCGTCCGGTGCAGATCTCTACATCATGAGGAAAACATGCCTAAATGAACATGTTAGAATACCGAGGTGAGGGTTGCGATATACAAGACTCACTCGCATGGCGGCATGAAGGGATCTCGCAATGTCGTTGTCTTGTTCCAACCTTGGACTGCTTCCAAGGATCTCTGGCAGCCAGAACGTTCCAACAGCACCCTTCATGTGTCCAATCTTACCCTGCGCTGGAGCAGGCGCCTTGACCCATTGCGAAGGCTCGCGTCCGACACCGCACACCATGTATGCATGTGTCAATGTCTTTGGGCTCCGAGCACCCTGCTTGACGTTCAACGTTGAAGGAAGCGGCTGAGTGATTCTTGAGTGCAGCGAAGATGTTCGACTAGGGATGATAAGACTGTGGTCGGCATTGTCCCGTGTAGGAGGTCGCTCGCCCGTGCGAGGACGCAGGCTCAGAGAAGGAGCCATTGCAAATCGAATTATTTTGGAAGTAGTTGGACTTGTTTTCTACGCTGTGCGAGTCTGGGCGGCGCGGTCGATAGGGAAGACAGCAGGAAGTATCAAGACGAGGATGATTCAAGAACCATGTGGAGAATTCGACAATGGAGTGACTCCAGCACGAGACAGAAGTACACTTCGTCAGTCGAGAGGCTTGATACCGCCTTGCTGCGAGTCGGCAGTGAGGAGTGCTACAGCAAGGAGGAGCATCTAAGAGATAGCGGACCTGGCCACTTTTGGGGGAGCTCTGCCGCAATGCGCCCTTGAAGCTCGGGCTGGAAGCTTGGGGACGGACGACCCGAGAGCTAGCAAGGATGAGGAGCTGCACAAGTCTCGCATCCAGGAGATTTGACCTAACCCTGCCAATCCGTGCTCGAACAGGGCCACTTTCCGCACAAGGTTTTGTCAGGGGCTGCACGCCGCCCAAGCGGACATTGGTGGGCGCTCCGGCTCCGTGCGTGTGCAAAACGGCGGGTGGGCTTTTTCCAGCGTTCCCGAGCGAACGGCAGCCAGCAATCAAAATCAGACGCAAAGCTGTGCTGAAGATAGAGGAGGGTGTACCTCGATATTGCTGTCACAATAGTTTTTCTTTTCCAAGCGGCGAGCTATGGCTGATCGTCAGGGAGCGAAATCAATGGCATCTTCACCCACGAGTCAAGCGTGACAGCGACAGGCGGAAACCCCCGCCTGAAGCAATACCAAATGGCGCTGTCTTCATGCTGACAGCCGCTTTTAGGTGAAGTCGAATCAGTGTCGCAGCCATTTGTGCACGAAGCGAGGACCAGCTGCTGCTGCACTGTGAATCCTCGCAGCAACGTGCATGAGCAAGCTTCCCGCACTTGCGTGGTGTCGACGGCGCTCTCGGCGAATGGGAAGGCTTGCGGCTTGACAGCCTGCAGTGTGCACCCCTGAGTCCTGTCAACA
Source organism: Phaeosphaeria sp. A1 3.1a (assembly GCA_003501895.1). Classification (NCBI taxonomy): domain Eukaryota; kingdom Fungi; phylum Ascomycota; class Dothideomycetes; order Pleosporales; family Phaeosphaeriaceae; genus Phaeosphaeria; species Phaeosphaeria sp. A1 3.1a. Next base: position 21,691 of record QVXC01000069.1, read on the forward strand.
GTTTCGGGCCCAAAGCCAGCCGCAATACGAACATCGTTCCTAAAAGATGTGTTTCATGATCAAAGGCGCGTTCATTGTCCCGCCCGCCGCCTTCTTGTTCATTGCGAGTTTTGTGGGTTCCATGCATTGCAGTGAAGACGCGAATTCCCATGTCCAGCATCGCTTGCTACCACTTTTGATGGGCTCCGCATCTCCACTACGCCACACTATTAGCTTTTGATAGTGATGCTTGGATCTGTTACGATCGTCGTCAGCTGAATGGTTGTGTGGAGTCTGGACGGTAAGTAGTGCAATTGCACAGGCGATGAAACGTCCGTTTTTTATGCCGCGTGGTAGAGAAAGAGATCGCCTAGTGGATGCATCGCCACCTCCGGACATCCACTAGAAGCACTAGAAGTCGATGATCGCAACGGCAACTCGTCTTTGCGATATTTGCACCTCAGAGATTGTATTTGGAGTAAGACTCCAAGTAAATTTCAAAACTGCTTGCATGATTAGCTCCTTCGCGTGCAGCATGCATCTCAAGTACACTTTGGTGCACCGGTTGGGCAGTCGCCCCAGCAGAATCTTGTAGTAAGCTGTGGCGCTTTGGATTGCACCATGGAAAGTCCAGTTACTTGTTGCAGGAGACGCGTGGTATCAATTGGAATTCAGGAGGTATTGCGGAGTTTCTTCTGCGGTAGACGTGACTGGATGCACTGGCTCTCTGTTGAAAGCTTGCGCTACGCTAGTGTCTTGCTCATCAAACCTTCACCTACCACCGGGTTGCCACTCGGACGACAACGACGCATCACCATTTCACGGGCTGCCTTAGGCACATCCTACGGTTCCCCGCCCGTGCGTCTATCTTATCGTCGAGGTACCCGAAAGAATCTCACACTTTGACAGCCAACCAGAAGTTTTCGCTGTCCCCAAGCCCGTGCGTTTGCTGCCACCACCACTCAGCGGCATCAAGTCAGCACATTCGGAGCATCCCCTCGATCTACGCCAACAGCGCGTTCAGATCGGACCTGTAAACAACCTTGCGGGTAACGCCAACAAGATCCAGATCCAGATCCAGATCCCGCTACAGTAGAACTAAGTTTTGGTTTGCACTATTCCAGGCACAACATCGACCTCATCTTGCGGTATGTCTGGTGAGACTCCTTTAAGCGAGCTCTGCAGCATTTGGTACGTCTCAGTAAGCCAGTGGCATATGTATGCCACCTGAGAGCGCTCTTGTTGCCATGATTCACCACAAACGCTACACGTGTTGCATCTGCGAAGCCAGTACCACGGCGGCTGAATCAACAACAAAATTGTGCTGACTGGCGCCAGTAACACCAACGCGTCAAAGTACCGTTGTCCTGGCTGCTCAGCGCGCACATGCTCGCTGCCGTGCTACAAGCGTCATCAGCAATGGGCGCAATGCTCCGGACAGCGCGACCCAACCAAGTTCGTCAAAAAGTCGCAGCTGGTGACACCAGCGGGCATTGATCACGACTTCAACTTCCTCACTGGAATAGAGCGCGATATCGAGAAAGCAGATAAGGGTTTGTCCGAAAATAGCCATGGCGTTGCGACAACCTCTCGGTCGTGGTCCCAATCGCAGGGGGCCCAGAAAGGCCAGACGAATTATCAGCACCTCGAGGCTGCTGGCGTCAAGGTAATTCGTGCACCGAAAGGTTTAAGCAGACAAAAAGAGAACAAATCACATCGATCTAGCACCAAGTAAGGCATCTGTCAGCATGGATGATGTAAGATGCTGATCTTTCCAAGAAAATCTACTGGCTCCCGGAACATAATGTGGACGGTAGAATGGATCGATGACCGAAAGAAGCGCTTGCTCACTGAGACGTCGTCAACATGCCAGATCATCTTGGCCCATCCTTTTGCTCCCCGAGAGCAACATAAGGCGAAGAAGCGGAAGCGCACTGCAGGATCAATTCCATCCCCACATTCGCCTACTACGCAAGATGACGTCCATACTACAACGGATCAAGACAAGTCGGTCAAGCTCCTGGTCGATAGCGACGTCGAAGTCGTCAATCAGGAGCGAGAGCATCCGCCTTCTGGAGGACAAACCTCCGATTCCGAAACACAAACGACTGAGGAACTCCAGGCCCAATTGGCGAGAGCGGACTCTCCAGACCATTACGATGATGGGCCAAGCACCGAGCCCATGGGCAACGGGGAATATCGATTTTTTCTGTTAAAGCCACGGACGAGTTCAAGCAAGCACGTGCTTATACCGCTTTCAGCAACTGCTATACTCGGTGAATGCCTCCATAACCGTACAGTCCTCGAGTATCCAACCATCTATGTTTTTCCTGGAACATCGCAGCAGCTACCAGAGCAATTCATGCTCGAAGAGGAATATCTTAAGCAGGAGGGAGAGGAGCAGAAAGAGTTTGATGCACTCATTAGTGAACTGGATCCTGATATCTTGAAACGGCTGAAGGCTGATGGCCAGCAGTCCGGTTGCCAAGCTACAAAAGAGGAGGAAGTGGACAGCAGAGAGATACTCGATGTGCTGAAAAAGGACTTCGGGGCCGTGGTATGATTCAGTGCAGCACGCGCATAGCGTTGGCAATGGGCACATTCAGCACATTTCTTTTGTCGCAAGAGGCCCGACTCACAATAATCAATAGCGTTTTCACACGCACTCTCTACCAAATTGGTAATCGATATACCCGTTTCAGTCGCTTCGTATCGCGCATACAGTCCTGAAACAAGGGTCTTTTCAAGGTTTCCTAATCCTTGTCGCATTGGCTACTGTCTTTTGCTTTTGCACCGTTGTCGCCCTCGGCTACGCTCCCCGGCGCTGCTTTTTCTTACCAGTATGCAAGTCAATTCTACTACTATGCTTTTTCGACCTTACCAACGATGAATTTCGTGTTCAGCGTTCCGCGACCCACAAAGGCACCCCGCTAGTTGCATGACGATTTGCCATGGACCCGGCCAGGGGCAGTCCTTGCGAGTCCGGGCTTCGCGACGTGACTTCCAAGGTCATCCTTACTAAAGTCTATCCGTGGAAGAGTGGCGTTTCAGGATTCAAGTTGAGTTGCCGCAGCTCCAAGACCCTCGATCCCAGCATTGCGGGATCGTTGTTCGGGGTCGAGGTTCTAGTGTAGACCATTATTCAAGCAAGGCGTATCCGGCATTCTGAGCCAAGCCATTCGAGATTGCGATAAGAAAATTATTTCGAAGAAAGTCGTCCGATCCGGCGGGGCGAGTGGTGCTGTCATCTCCGGCGCTCACGGAGCAAGGCCTGTGGTGGAGTAACGAATGTTTTTCGCCAACGGAATCTTGGGGCGAGCACCTTCAGGTACATGACTTTGGCCGAAAGACACGGCATATGTTTGAAGGATTATGGCTCAAACCTGAAAATAGTGCGTGCAATTGCATGGCAAGAATCCGACGTAGCCGCGCCGGACGATCGAATTGCACCATAGTCGTCTCAATTTATTGCGTACTCCCGCAAAACGTGAAGCTACTATTTCCATCATCAATCACGCAATTGCATGCCAACCTCGTATCTTGAAGTGGTAATGATTCAAGACAAAGTCGGTATTTTGGGAGTATCTTGTCAGCCTGCACCAGCGTGAATATTCGATTTGGTCCAAAGTATCATCAAAATGCTTGGATTTTGCTATCTGAAGCTGATTATAAGCTGCAATGAACTATCTCCCGAATATTCAGTCACGATCTCACCTGTCGAGTTCGGGGCATGGGCATGTTGTACATGATGGAGAAGCCAGACACAACAACAACAAACGAGAGCGCCAAGCACGGTGCTGTCGTCGGCCCGGCTGACTAAGGAAAAGTTTTAGCTCGCTGGTCTGTGCCCTGCTGCAAAACCTCATCGAAATTGAGCTCTCCCATGACCTCTCACCACAACAACACCGTGCAAAAGAGCGCGTCATGTTTGGCTTTTGATTTTGTATTAACTAGCTTGCGCGTATGCTTGCGCAGCTCGGTAAGCACTCTTTCCTCGGTTCTCACTCGCAGAAGATTATTTTTAAAACAATCCAACTCCTACAACATCGTGAAGGACTACATAACTCTAGAATTACAATGATGCACTTGCTCCAGCATTACTGCTTCAGACCATCAGTGCTCGCGCAGTCAGCTGACCGTTTCGCAGAGCACATCCGCATATACAGGCACAGATCCAAATATTCGAGCTTCTCAAAGGTACGCATTTCACGAACACTGTTCCAGCACCCCTCCTCAGCAGAGTGATGATATTATGACAACCGGAAAGGCATTCCTCGACCTGAATATATAATGTCGAATTTGTCGCAACTTAGTTTCAGCCTTGTCTGACCCTGCTACCACATCCCAACTCAATGCAGCGCTTGTCAGTGAGCCATCTGCTAACATTGTCTTGTTAGGTACTTACTCCCCTCACCACCACCGCGATACCCCCGCACCTCTTCATGATGAGACCTCCGATGCGCCGGGCGGACAGATCGTACTCTTCGGACGGCATCCGTTAAAAGCAGGCGTACAAACCTGTGGGTGTCGGACGGGGAGCTACTTGTTGATACAGCATCACTGATTGCCCTTCAATACACATGAGCTTGTCGTGTTCATTTGGAAGTATTGTAGCTAACGCGCAACGCAGGCTAAGGTACGGCACTTCTTTGCACACTCCAGGCAGTCCATCATTAGATGATGATACATTGATATTCACACTGTGTGAATGGCGGCGTTGTAACGAGCGTCCGTCGTACTGATCACCAAAACAATTCTGATTTAATGAGGTAAGCTTCGCCTACCCTACGCTTTGCGACATTGAGCTGACCACATGTAGACTGATGCTTGATGGACTTGCATTATTTCAATCTCACACTTGAGATCATCTTCGGTGGTGTGCACAAGCTGACTCTTGCGTCCTCAGTATTCTTCCCAAGCTCCTGCGCCCACAGACTGCATCAGGTAAGCTCATCAACCTCACGAACCCCTCTCACCTGATGAACACAATGATTCGCTGTGTTCTTACTGAACTACATTGAAGAAACAATCACCTTGGAGAACTGATATAGCGCTATTCTCGCCGTTCTCACTTGATTACGTTGAAGTAGAATCGTTACTGACTAGTTTCAGATGTCCTTGTAGTCAGCCCTTGTTCGTATACAATGGCACCCAGTATAGATAGGATATGCTTCAATTATATACATGCAACCCATACATTCTCTACTGTGCCCTGCCGTGACTACTGTTGAGTTGACGGTCTTGCACTTCGGCTAACGATGTGCTTCCTCGAACACTTACGTGGCGAGTGCGCAACTGTGGTCTGCTACCCTATCCCAAACCTGCGCGATACCTGCCCCACTACTACAAATCGTTCTTATGAGTCCGATTCCTTAGGACGCTATTCGATCATGTTGACCTCACGTAGCTCTTGCAATGGGCAAGTCTGACACGAATATCTTCAATGATATCTACACAGTATTCTACCGCCCAGGACGATCTGCCTACATCCTACAGGGACGTTGCCACGGTCACATTTGTGCCTCTAGACGTGAAATGCCACCTTTGTTGGCACTTCGGTAAAACGATAGACATTGCCACTGCATGGCCAACAGGCCTGATCTACCACGCACAATTCATCTCGTCCAGACACTCACTGCATGTTCTGAAAGAAGATGACAAAGGCTATGGTCACTACATGGGTATTCGCATTGAGCACATACAGTCTATCTCGCAGCAGATGACTTCGTTTTCAGACGTTGATTCACACATCTTAGTGACCTGTTAATTGTCGAGACCGAGCCTAAGATGTACCGTCGGATAGGTTCATTTTCAAGGCTTGTTGATTGCAAGAAGTCTCACTATTCCGATTAACTCTGGCGTGAACCTGCTGAAGCTCTTCGCTACAAGAAATTTGGCGAAGTTATGGGTAGGCGACGTGCCCTGAATCAATTGAGAAAGGATGTCTGAACAGGCCCTCGCATGTCGGTCAAACTTCGTGGAGATCAGTGGCGTGAACGTACCACACGATTAGTAATAGACATATTATATGATTCGATATGGATAGGAGTCAATTGATTACCTGGCGCATTGGTGGACGTTGCTCGTTCTCGATGTAGCTACAGCCCAGTTGCGCCCCTACGCCGAGTGACATTGGGTAGATCTTTGTCTTTTAAGGTTGCATGACATGCCAGAACGGAATGACAAGAGTGAAATGGTCACGAAGAACATAAATGTGCCCTTTCTAACGAGTGTCGGAAGTTGGGTGTTGTTGCACGTCCATCACGTTCAGGCGCCGGCAAACCTCGGTTCTTTTGGACCCCAGATCTTCTCCACCTCCACACCAAACATCATTGCGGCGCGACTCATATACCGAGCTTAGCATAAGCATGTAGCCGAAGGTACTTCAAGAGCGCCTTGCTCTATCATCCCTCACTCTCGAATCACACCATCGACTTCGCTTGCGCCTTATCGATCTCGTTCCATCATGTCGTCGACCGCTTTCGTGCCGTTCTCCGAACCACCATACATTACCGGCCTTCCGTCCCCATACTACAAGGAAACACACTTGCGATGGCAGAAAGCATGTCGCAAGTTTGTTGACGAGCATCTGTTGGAAAAGGCACTGGAGTGGGATACTGCGGAGACGGTGCCTGAGCATGTCTTTGAGGCAAGTACCTGATGTACGAAGTGTATATGTGAGACAGAATGCTGACTTCGTACACCCTGGTTTGCAGACGTTCGCGAAGCACGGCATGCTGCTGCCGACTTTACCAGCGCCTCTACCCGTAGAATGGTTGAAGAAGCTTGGTATCCATGATATTCTCGGTGTCGTCAAGGTCGAGGAGTGGGACTACATACACACCATGATTTATGCCGACGAGGTAAGCTCCCAAAACTCTAGTGACTTCCAACAACTATTGCTGACGAAGTCCTAGATGGCTCGCACAGGTCTCGCTGGCCCAGCAGGATCGCTCACGACAGGGATGTCGTTTGGTGTTCCGCCACTTATCAAGTATGGCAACAAGCAATTGCAGGAGCGCTTCCTGCCCGAGCTCTTGACCGGCAAGAAGCGAACGTGTATCGCAATCACGGAGCCCGAAGCCGGATCTGACGTCGCGAACATTACAACGACCGCTACGAAGACTCCAGATGGGAAGCACTATATCGTCAATGGCACAAAGAAGTGGATTACAAATGGCATTTGGTCAGAATACAGCTCCATGGCTGTACGTACAGGTGGACCTGGTCCAGCCGGACTATCCATGCTGGTTGTCCCTCTCAAAGGGAATGCCGGTGTCAACATGCGTCGACTCAAAGTTGGGGGCCAAGTGTCAGCAGGAACGACCTTCATCGAGCTTGACGACGTGAAAGTGCCAGTGGAGAACCTGATTGGCGAAGAGGGAATGGGCATGCGGTACATGTACGTCCTGGAGCCACCCAACTTGGAATCTTATGCTAACGTGAGCCAGCATGACCAACTTTAACCACGAACGGTTGTCAATCGCCATTGGCGCGACTCGTCAAGCCCGTGTTGCTCTCAGCGCCGCCATGGAATACGTTCTCAAGCGTGAAGCTTTCGGAAAGGCTCTCATTGAACAACCCGTTGTCAGACATCGCCTGGCCAAAGCGGGGGCTTTGCTTGAAAGCCAATGGGCATGGGTAAGATACCGCTGACGAAGTTTGCGTGAGATGTCGCTGACCTCGTATACCTTGATGTATAGGTGGAGCAATTCGTATATCAGATGACGAAGCTACCGAAGGCGACTGCAGACATTGAGCTCGGTGGTCTCACGGCAATGGTCAAAGCGCAAAGTGGTATTGTTTTGAATGAGTGCGCGCAGTGTGCCCAATTGCTTTTTGGAGGCAATGGATATACGAAGAGTGGGCAGGGCGAGTTGATTGAGAGTAAGAAGTCACTCGATTGCTGCACTATCAATCAGCTAACAGGTCCACAGGAATCTACCGCGAAGTGCCAGGTATCAGAATTCCAGGAGGTTCAGAGGATGTCATGTTGGATCTTGGAGTACGGCAATTGGTTAAGAACTTCAAGAACAAGACCAAAGCTCTCGAGCGACCAGCCGGATCATCCAAGTTGTAAGGTTGTTAGTCAAGACTTTGTACAATACATGACATGTGCCAATCCTATCCAAAACTAGGTCTCTACCAATCGCATCTTCTAGACGTTCGGCTGACGGCAGTCTGCTAACGAGGGTTAAACATCCTCACACCACCGCCGCACATCGGCTAGCGAGCACGGAGAATAAAGCCATCGCTCACATCTATTTTTACTACATGTAAAACCAAGAGCCGAGCGCAAGACATGGCTACAACGAGTATCGCTTATAGAGAGTAATCTGGGGCGTCTAGGGATCCATTGTATTAGCCCACCACCTTTATCCCTCCATCACAAACTTAAACCATTCACGCTCATCTGCTAAGCAAAGCCAACGCCCTGGGCAAATATTCCCCAGACAAAGTCCGCGCATGGACAAATCGCATATAGGCTTTGCAGCTTGGCTCGCTCGTATTTCGAGATTACTGGAGCGAGGACGCGAGACATGCTGACTGCACCCAACAGTCGCATAAGCTATGAGTGTCTATAAAGTAGCCAGAGTGTCCTATAAATCGATACTGTTGTTGGTATATTCGAACATTGAACGTTGATACAGCAAGATGAAGTTCATTATTACTCTTGCGGCTCTCTTTACTGTTGCGCTCGCTGTGCCGACGAATTTGGGACGCGATGCGGGCGGTCCATCGTGTGTTTGCCCGCCGCCGATTTGTCCGTTGAGTATCGAGCATGTAGGTTCTCTCAGGTTGAATTTGGATCTGTGATGGAAGGACGCTGATCTTTGTGGCAGGAATGTTTGTGCAAGCAAGCGGCCGAGAAAGCGTGCTATGAGAACGCCATTGCCAATGGACTATTCTGTGGAGTTCCCGTAATTGTAAGTCGAATATTGCTCTTATATGGGTTTTGGAAGAGAGGCTGATGTGTGGACGTGTAGGTCTGCCCTGCGCAACCCCCGGTATAAGACGATCAAGACGATGATTGGGAAGCGGTCGAGTTTTCTATGTTAAGAGTTCTTCACAATACGGCGCAAGCAAAAGGGAAGAGGGAAAGCTGCGTATCATCCATAAGATGCTGTTTTCGTCGCAGGGACAGACCTCACGCGAAACTAAATGTACGATACGTTGTCTTGCAGGAAAACGATCATTCCGAGACATGGTCAAACCACTGTCGTTATCCATCAAGCGAGATTGTTCAAGCAAAGGTGCAGAATGCGACCCGAGTGAAATAATTTTTCATTACCTGTCCTAGTCATTGCGGTGAGATTGCGGGTTAAAAGCATGGCTAAGATAATGGCGGAAAAGTAGTCCGGGGTTGGCCCACAAAGTCCCGGCGGGAGGACCGGCGGATCTAACAATATTGCGATCTCGATTCAAGAAGACAGGAGAAATGTTTCTTGTGGGCAAGTGTAGTAGCACAATGAAGAGTATCACAAAATCTGTTTCTATTGAAAAGTATGCACCAAGAAGTTGACTCTTCTTGAACCACTATATACACAGGTTGGGTTCGCCTAAAATGACAGCTCCCATGCACGCTAGATCAACAGGCAAGGATTGGTATACGAATCCCCAGTGCTGAGGACGAAGCCCGATCCTTTATCGTTGAGATTTTTTTGAGTTTGAGGTGAACCCTGATGAAGGGCCTGCTTGAGATCATAAAGGAAATTCTCAAACCATCTCGTACGAGGCTCGGTGTTTTGTCCTCGCAACCAAAGACGAAACCCCAGTGGTTCGTGCAAATCGATATCTGGGGTTTAGCATCTCGACCTTGACTTGTCCACATGCTTGGTAATTCCGATCTGTTAGGACCTTGGTGGTCCCTTGATCGAGTAAGTTACACCGAGTTTGCTTCGACACGAATCGTTGAAAATGTCTCGACGCGAGCGTGTTGGTACTAGGGTGATCAGCCAGCCGCAGCTGCATCTTGCTGCAGGCAATAGTCGACATTGTCGGGGCGCCACATTTTCAGCGAGCACGTTGCGGACCGCCCACATCTGCCGGCCCTCAGTGTGGATGATCAGTCCAAGCAGGGACCCAATAAGGAGTGCCATTATGGCGCAGTCTTAGTTGGCTGTTCTACATTGGTGTTCTCATTTCTCAACTGCATACTTATCCGCAGATGCTGTCTATGGCTTTGATAGTCGATCTGTGCGGCCGCGCATGATGCAAATGATCGCTGAAGGTTGAGGGGGATATGCATGGGGTGTTGCATGCGTCGAGCTAGATCAATCTGGAAGGAAAGATGTCCTCTCGTGGCTTTTTTTCGCCAACGGGTGCTGACGTTGTCCGAGTCTTCACCGACAGGGGAAAAGCGCGTCCCCGCAAACTTGGTAGACCAGGGTCGACGGTTTGTGGATCGTGATGAATGCCACGTCTGGCGTTTGGACAGGCCTTGCTGCCGACCTGCTGGTCAGCCTTTCCTCCGAGCACCGATCTTGTGCAACCGCTTAGATTGTGGCACCTTCATGCGGCGTCATGATAACGAGGCTACCTCACTCAGCACGCATGAAAGGGCTCAGCATTTTCAGCACCTCCTGACACCAAACGGTCACGCAGTACACATCTGGCCCATCAGGTATCACATGGCAAAGGCGGCAAGCACCGTACGCACTAATGTCTGGGGCGCATTTTTTGCTGGAGGCCTGGGTCGGAGGAGTGGACCTCTCCGATCGTATGCCAAAAAGGCGCAACAGGTTTGGTAAGCCGCAAGGTCTTAGCCATCACGTGCAGTCAACGCGGCTTAGCAAGTCGGCTATGACCTCCACAAAATGTCTAGGTCTGTAGACAAGCCAAAAGTCTGACACCAATCATGTCGCACTTGGGATAACCTGTTCCGACACCAACGCTGTTCATCTCGCTCCAGACTCGAATCTTCAGAGACGGCTCCGGACGTGATTCAGGTTGGACGGGGTCCCCACACCCAGTCTGACTCGACAAAGGAAATGGTTTTACAGGGTGCTGAGTTGTTGAAGATTGGCTGCGTGAACGATATTGCGAATCACAACCGACAGTGTATATCTGCAACAGTGACATATAGACGGGCAGTGTCGGCCAAGACGAGTCGACTTACCGCGGCATCTTCCTCGTGTACAAAGCGGCCGTAACAGCTGACGTCGGACGTTCTCAGAAAGAGGCCTTTGTTCCGAGGGCATCCGAGAATGACCGACGCCCTCAGCCCTTGGCATGGAGCCAGTAGCCATCCGCATCTGGGGACTGGGGTATTCACTAACGCTCCCCAGTGGGGACGGCACCAGGACGGAGGCGGCGTCATGAGCGTTTACGCACTATGGTGAATCGCGGCTCGTCTGTGTGTCCCAAGCACGCGACTAGGCCCTGGCATGGAGCCCACTCCGCGAAATTGGAATCATACATAATCGTTGTGGTTCCCCAGACCCTCGCGCGTGTGTGAACGAATCTTCTCCCATTGTCCAGTATACATCTTGGCAACTGGCCTCGACACCTCAGACAATCTCCAGCCATGTCTGATTACTCAGGATCGCCATCCGACCATCAACTGGATTTCCAGGCCCCAAAACGAAAAGCCACACAAGCTGGCCTCGATGGAAACCCAACTGGACGTTCAGTGAAGAGGAGGGCTTCCAAGGCGTGCCAATGCTGTCGAGCTCGAAAAGTCAGGTGCAATGTCACTGAGCACGGTGCTCCCTGTACGAACTGCCGATTAGACGAAGTGGAATGCATTGTGTCGGAGAGCAGGCGCAAAAAGTTAGTTTACCCTCCTAGTGCAGCTTCCGATATCTTTCGGCGCCGTTGCGATATCCCTCAACCCACGAATAGAAGCATTGTCTCTCTCGGAGTGTCGTCATGCGATGTTTGATGGTCTCATATTTCTGAACTAGCCACATCCCGCGCGTTCAGCCCAGCACGTTCGGTTACACAAGCCCAACCCCAGCCCAGCCAACAACTGCCGTCGCGCCTACACCACATATTGTCATTGGACTTGGCTAATTCCCGCAGGAAATGGAGCAAAGACGACGATCAACATACTGAGCCCACGGCCACAGCACCGACCGCTACCCGCAAAATTGCTTCGCGCGATGCCCTGGACAGTGTTCAAAATTTAAGAGCGGCTCCATCGCGAGGGTCACACGAAGCAGAGTCCCGACGCGATGAGCATGTACCTCACTCAATCTGTGCGTCGCTCACAAGAGTACTTATCTTTAATCCCATACTAATTGAAGACTCAGATCAAAGCCATGGACACCGCACCCAATCCGTCGGCAATTTTGCAGAAATGCAGCGACGCATGTCAATCACTTCACAGATTAATGGACTACCAACAATGCCATTCACACCATTCGGTGACAACCGAGCACCCTTCTTTGGCAACATCCGACAAAAGTCTCCTTCTGGCGAGCTTCCCCGGTTCATCAAGCCATTGCCCTCAAAAATCGGTCCGGAGGAAATATCCTATCTGGAGAAGAAGGGAGCTTTGAGCGTACCAAGGGGCACTTTGCGAAGCGAAATGCTACGTGCGTACGTGGAATTCGTACACCCGTACATGCCGCTACTTGATTTACATGATTTCCTCTCGGTCATCGACAAGTCCGATGGAAGCAATGGCAAAGTCAGCTTGATCTTGTTCCAGGCTGTCATGTTCGCAGGCTCGGCGTTTGTGGACATGCAATTCCTGCACACTGCAGGCTACGCAACCCGCAAGGAAGCTCGCAAGGACTTCTTCCAGAAGACTAGGGTAAGTTACATCTCATTTCCCATGCCTCGGTCGAAGCACTGTTCGGCCGAATTGGCTGGCAGTGCCTAGAAATCACCGACGTCTGATGTACATTGCACCTGCATGTGAAGGAATATGATTTCTACGCTAGTACCTAGGTGACATTGCTAATCCGCTTACTAGATCCTTTACGATTTTGACTACGAATCCGATCGCGTCTCGCTTGTTCAGGCTTTGCTGTTATTGACGTACTACTACGAAACACCCGATGACCAGAAAGATACTTGGCATTGGATGGGCGTCGCTACATCTGTAGCACACACCATCGGCCTGCACCGCAACCCCGATAATACAAACCTGGATGTCAAGCGCGTCAAGCTATGGAAGCGGATATGGTGGTCGACCTACATGCGAGACCGCTTGATTGCTCTCGGCATGAGACGGCCAACCCGGATAAAGACTGAAGATTTCGATGTTCCCATGCTCACTATGGAAGATTTTGAAATCGCTCCGATCCCAGAAAACATCACATGCATCCCGGCTGACTGTCGCGTTGCGAGGGATGTTGATGTACAACGCCAATTGGCTGTCATGTGCATCGAGAAAGCCAGACTGTGCCTCTGCATTTCACACGTGCTTTCGAAGCAATACTGCGTCCTGAACAACAATCATGGACTACAAAACGACCGCACGACCATGATGCTTTTGCCCAAGAAGCTGGATCCTGAGACGAGCGAAGTCAAGGCCTGCGATGAGGAGCTCCAGAAATGGGTCTCTGAACTGCCTGAAGAAGCCAAATACTCGGACAAGCCCAGTGGCGTAGCAGCTATTGATCTAGCGAAGTCCCTACTTCACATGGTTTTCTTCACTACATTATCAGCACTGCATCGCCCGCAGGTTCTGCCCAACTCGCAGGGTGGCCCAGCGAGTGTGCCTGCCAAAGCCAATGTAGAATCTGATCTTCTGGATGTCTCTCGCCGCAATGTCCGCCGCGCAGCATCTGCCATCACTTCGATCGCGCAACGCCTGGACACTGGCGGTCTGGTCAAATACTTGCCCACGACTGGTGTCACAGTTCTTCTGCCAGCTATCATCATTCATCTCCTCGACATCAAGGCCCCCGAGGAGGAAACACGCAGGTCCTCACTACGCGGCTTCTGCCAATGTATGGCAGTAATGGGCAAGTTGAGAGATCTCTACGCAGCAGCAGACTACTCAGTAGCCTTCCTCGAAGCCGCAATCCGCAAAGCAGGAATCCATGTCGCTCCCATGACCGCACAAGCCTCACCAATGCCCAAGCCCTCACCCGTCACCTCCGTCGAAGACCTCGTAGACGCCGGACGCCGCCTCGACATGGTAAACTCCACAGCAGCCACATCATTCAGCCTCCAGCGCTCGACCCTGACGCCTCCACCCGACGCCGGCACAACGAACATGCTCGCCCTCGAGAAGCAGCCTAACGACAACGTCACCGACGAAGAAGTCGCGCGCCGCCTCGAGACATTCCTGGCATCCACACCGCCCGAGTCTGATCACGAGCACATGCCCAGCATCACCATCTCAGAAGACGTGTCCATGTCGGGAACCACCGCACCCGCCATGCACACGACCAGCCACAACGATGCATTCCACAAGTGGACGACGATGGATCTCCCGCCAAATCCATTTGGAAACATCAACCACCACCAGGACAACGAGATGCTGTTCTCCAGCCTGCCGCTCAACAACGAGTTCGACGAGGGCGATTTCGATTCGTTGCTTAATCTTGATGCGGTTGGCGAGACGTTCACTTTTGACGACAGCGCGCTTGAGGGCGGGCTGGGAGACGTTGATTGGTTAGGTACAGGGGACGTGGGCATTTCGATGGAAGCATGATGATTGCGTAACGTGTTTATTTCACAAGCTCTCTTGTCTGGCAATGTTGATCAAAAGTAACGATTTCCTCGGTAACGAATGATTTCCTTGGTTCAGAAAAAGTCCTTTATTTCTTTGGATCTAGGGAAATTAAGATCAGGGAAGGAAGATATCCAATGCTCGCCTTTCATGAAAAGGTTAACATGCTTTTGGCGTTTCTTTCGTAGGGGCGAAGAGGGAAAGAATGATGGCATGGGACATGAAAAGAACATAATTGCATGGTAGATAAGTTACGAAATCTTCAATAAGATGTTTACACTCAAGTTATCTTCCCTGATCATCTCGACTTGTACAAGATATACTCGACAAAAACACTCTTGCCATAATGATTTACGAGTTCCATGTCCCAAAGAGTCACTTCACACACGTCCTAAACAAACAAACAACCATCCAACAAGCAAAACCAGCATCCCAGAATTACCGCCCTTCCCCATCCAACACGCCCCCCGACTCGCCGTCCCTCCCTCTCCAATCCCTCAAACCCCCGAATCCGCCCCCTCCAACTCCTTCCTGCCCATCCCGCTCCGCCACAATACACCTACATGCATCCACACGTCCGATTAGGAGTACGAAAAGGGGAGGTATGCAATTCATAGCGTCAGGCTCGTGCATGTCAGAGATGCGGGGACGTGTGCAGCTCAGAGACGGGACATGGCCAGGGTATCGTAAGGGAAGTGGGGAAGTACCACACACACCTCCACACTCCCTCTCCACACGACTCGACTAGACGTAACTCGACGCAACTCGACGCAACTCACGCCACCGCTCGCATCCAATTCTGCGGATGTCTGGATCCGATCCGCCCCGCTGCACGCTGCAAGCTGCAAGTAGTTCCAAACACGGCACCATTTACCATCTCTATCAACTACGTAGTACCTTTCGTGTATGCATCAAGGTCTTGGTATCTTGTGGGATTGAGAAGCGGGGTGTTGCGCCGCTGTGTTTGCTTGCTGCATGACGTCGAGGTGAGCAGGGTGAAGAGTGCGTGGGGCGGGGGAAGGGATATTTCGGAGTAAGTAGAGAAGGTGGGATGCCTTCTTAGCAAGAAAACGATGAATGTACTGTACCTGCCTGCTTGGACTGTATTGCAGAGACTATAGCTGTATAAGATGTGTAGAGATCAGTTCTTCATACGCTTCATGCTCAACCGCAGTCGATGTTGCTTATGGGCAAAGACAATATATGTTTTGTTGTTCGCTTGGTTGTCGCTCTGGGTTTTGTTGCTTTGGGAGACTATATGATATGGTACCTTTTTCCTCGAAGTTCGAGATCGATCCGTCATGCATGGTTGAAATGCAGACTGTAGAACGTAAAAGAGAGTGTGTCGTCGAGGATGGTATTAAATAGTCGTAGGTAAGATGCGAAAAACGATAGACAGAAGAAGAAAGAGGAGGACAAGGAAAACAAACAAACTCGCTGACTCTATGCTTTGCCTGCAGAAAACTGCCCAGACGCCCTTTTCCCAATAGACGTTGCTGAAAATCTTGTTGAACCCCGGTGTCGTGAAACGTCGTCTCGCTGACGAGAGATGTGATGTTTATTCTTCGTCTTGTGCCCACTTCTTCTCTCTTTCCGTCGTCTTCTGCTCTTTCCACGCCCAGTATTCACCTAGCCTGACTTCCGCATAGGAAGCATAGTCAAAGTCGATGAGCGATATCTGCGCCTGGATTTGCGCCCAAATGCCCCAGTAAAACCCAGGTACACCCCTGAACCTGTCCACCTGCTCAAAGAGCTCTTCCAACTCCGACTCCTTGAACGTCCTGTTCTGGTGTGCGCTAAAGCTGCGGAGATATTCGCGGAGAAAGGCGCGTCGTGTCTTTCGGGCGGGCATGGCGCTGTAGTCGCAGTCAAAGCCACCCCACTCGGCGAAGTGGTTGGCGATGTCGAAACATGCGGGCGCCGGCGTGGCGTACTCGTAATCAATAAAGGAGACGGTCGCGGCAGGCTCAGGATCGTCAGAGCCGTCAGACGCACTCGATCGGCGGGAGGCAGGGGCAGACGACGGCGAGGGCTCGACGATCACGTTGCCCGAGAGCAGGTCGCAGTGGGCGAAGACGAAGGGGTTTGCGCCACCGACGCCCGGAGTGCCGCCTAGCAGCTTTGTCAGGCTCTCGAGTTCGGTCATCAGCTGGTCTCGGCGGGTCGATTGCGCGGTGGTGCTTGAGGGAAGCGCAAGGATCCATTTCTGCATCGTTGTCCACATATTGGGAATGGGCTTGCCCGGGGTGAGCTGTGCCATGTCTACCAAGGAAGCACGCTTGTTGTGTGGTGATAGTTGAGCAGGTGCAGGGCACGTGCTGCTTATACTGGATATAGGTAATGTGGCATGCCATTCTCCCAGCCTCTGAGCTACCCCCCGCCATACTTCTGGTCGTCGCAGGTCGTCAGATGTGCACACACTGCCTGTAATGAACTTGTAAAGGAGACCGTTCTCAAACCGAGCGTGGAGGGCGGGGGCGAGGCCGTGGCGGGCCAGGAGACTGTGGGCGCGTGTCTCTTCTACGGCCAGTGTTAGCCAAGGCGAGTGTGTTCGATACAGACTTGCATACTCTCGCGGTCGATGAGCACATCGGTGCCCTTTCCGTATGCGCGGAGCAGTATGGCATCCTCGTCTATCTCTGCCTTTGACAGGCCCGGCAGCTTGTTCACCGCCTTGAGGAGCTATCCACTGTTTAGCCTGGGTCGGCGCAGGACACGCCATTTTGGGCATGTGGACACCTGCATACCGTGTTCGTGATGCCATCGGTGAACCGCACAAACTCAATTGTGTCCTTGGACTCGCGCCAGTCGGGTCGCAGTGTGAGGATGAGGTTGAGGGCCGAGTTGTGCGAGTCTGTGTTGTCGTAGTACTGCGGAATGTGCCGCAGCGAGTCGTACGGTGATTGTGCTTTGCTCATGGTGTGTTCTGTGGTACTGTGGTCAGTCAAAGGTGTCGTGCTGTGCTCTCGATTTTGGACTCGTGCTTAAGTATGGGGGATCGCCGGCATGTGGAGACGCATGAGCACCTACTTAACAAGGAAGGAGTGGGTTGGAGCAAAGAGCACTCGTGTGCTAATTGTCAATGATGTCTGTTTGGGCGTAGAACAGCGCTGCAGCAATCTGTCGCACTCAATACAGCAATGGCAGGCAGAGGAGCATGGGAGGATCTAGGGTCTAGGGTCGTGTGTCTTGTGGGCCTTCAAAAGAGCGGCCAGTGCGGCCCTTTTCCCCTGGTTCGTTCTAGCCTATCCACAAGCAGGAAGATTCGACGAGTCCCTTGAAAGCCACAGTGACGTTGCGAAGCGCGACAGCCACAAATGCCGACGTAGCCCTCCTGTGCAGAACAATCAACGCCGCCTGATGCGATTGGTTCCTGCGGTTAAATCGGCTCTGTCACACTCAGCACAACCTCACGTGCAGCTCGAGTACCCCATTTGTAACCACTCTTTGGCTTTGTCACATGCTGGTACCAAATGACGTTGCACTTCGTTTGTGTTGGACAAGCACGGCGAGGCTGCTGCTTGGTCGTCTCTATTGTATGTACTGGCAACTTGCTGCCTGTGTAATGGTACAGCCCGTTCGAATGTGGTGTTGTGATATAGCCCGGTCTGTGAATGTTCT
Organism: Phaeosphaeria sp. A1 3.1a; assembly: GCA_003501895.1. Taxonomy (NCBI): domain Eukaryota; kingdom Fungi; phylum Ascomycota; class Dothideomycetes; order Pleosporales; family Phaeosphaeriaceae; genus Phaeosphaeria; species Phaeosphaeria sp. A1 3.1a. The sequence continues at coordinate 39,923 of QVXC01000069.1, forward strand.
GAACCAGCGCTCACCAAGCGTCGCATCAACACTGCACACCATACTTCCTCAGCGTGTCCTTTCCCGTCGTAATCTTCATTCCAATCCTGCAACAAACAGCTTGTCAGCAAACATATCAAACGACCGCCTGTGAAGTAAGGGTACTAACCTCGCATCCAAATCGAACCCCTCCCACGCCGTTACCTCCTGCAGCCAGTCTCTGCATTTGTTGAGCGTGTCCATGTGCTGTCCCGGTCGATGGTCGATATCAGCCTCTCGCCATAGATTCGCAGCCATCTCGTATCGTGCACATGGCGCCGTCCAATTATCCTTAAATCCGCCCTTGAGAAGCATCTTGTCAACAGGAATGACATCTTTCTCCAGGATAGCCTTTGCCTCAGCAGTCCGTCCCATATTGCGGTAGATCGAGGCACGCAGCACGGCCAAGATGGACTTCTCGTCCAAGTCCTCCTTCTCCCAGTGCGGATTTGCGGGAGACTCGCTCCATGCAAGATTCTCCAACGATGTCTCGAGGTGGTCGGTCCGCATCCTTTTTGCGCCGTTCCAGAAGTAGATCATTTCTTCGAGGGGAGAGACACCAATCGCATCGATCATATCGCAGTTCCATTCTTTCGCACGAGCCTCCCATTTCTGAAGTTTGCGGTTGACGAAGACGTCGAATGGTAATTGACGACCCATGAACCTCTTTTTACCAATATTAGGCAACACCTTCTGGAAGAGCTCTTTCGCTTCCTCTGCGTACTTGGCGGCGGCTGTGAGATCGGTAGTCATGTGGCGCCTGTAGAGCTCCACGTAGGCTGAACCACAGATGTACCAATAAAGGGCATGACTCCAATTATTGAGCCCAATGCACTTCTCGAAAGCACCACGTGTGCCCTCGTAGTGATGCATGTACATGTTGTTCAAGCTGCGCTCGAACCAGCTGAGTGCTTCAAGTTGTCGCAGTGGAGATTCCCCAGCCTCATTTATCAACGAGACTGCAGCTTCCAGCTCCCGATCCGCAGCCATCATGCGGGACTCTTCTACCAGCCAAAGGTGACTCTTGGGATATCTGTCGCGCATAGTGCGTAGAAGCACTTTGCATCGCTCCTTGGGATATGATCCCTCCCCAGTAGACGGGATGATGTCGCAGATGCTCGTGAAGCCGTTCAGGTAACCCATCAGGACAACTCCAGCCATCGCACCGTGGATATCGTGGAATTTGGTAGCTTGCCACAGCATCTGCATGCCGCGCTCCCGGTCACCCTTGAACCCCACAATCTTGAGCAGAGATGCAAACGACGGGGGGATGAAGGAGAGAAGTAGCAGAAGCATGCCAAAGCAGAAGTTGGAACCTGCAAGGACAAAGGCATCAATTGGGTGGTCGCTGAACTCCGAGATGTCTATCTCAGGCACCACGTTCACCGTGAGTTGTTGGAATTCGTCGACAACATCCGGTACAGCAATTTTGGGAGGTTCGTTAGACGAAGGTAGGCCAGGGGCAGAACTAGCGTCGATGTCCAGCTTCTTGTCTGTATTGTCCAAGGTGATTGAGCCATCTTTCCCAGCGGGAACGTCGATATGTCCCTTGTACTCTGCCGGTGTCGCAGTGCCTTTGTTGCTCTCTTCAGCGTCAACGAAGTCGAAATCGTCATCATCGTCGTCCTTGCCAGCGGCCTTCTTGATATCTCCCGCCACCGCAGGCTTTTCAGTATTTGCGTTCTGCTTGAGGCTCGTAGTTGACGCACCCGCAGATGAGCTGGTCGAATCTGTAGGTTTAGTACCCTTCAGTCCGCCGCCCGATGACTTTGATCGCAAGGATCCCGTTTTGGATCGAGTAATGCCTTTCGACGACTTGCTAGACCCTATCGAGTTGACACTGCTCGTGCTTCTCTTCTTCAGATAGTTCCTCTCGTTCTCCATGATGCCCTCCAGAGCGAGATATGCCTTTCTGAGCTTATAGAAGCTCTTGATAGCTTCTGTCAAGCTCTCATTCAAGAGGCCAACGACTGCACTCATCAACTGTGCCTCTGCCTGACATACTGCGTATTCGGTGCCAGGAGGGTAGATCGATGATTGGTAGGCATTTGAGTCTCTCGCAGCTCGTTTCTGTTGCTCGTACGCGGAGCATTCGGCCTGGTATAGAGCATCGGCAGCTACAATGGTAATTAGATCGACTGTGCCCGGTCGGATGTTGCTCATTCAGACCTTGACGCATGACCTCTTGCTCAAAGCCTAACGTTGCTCTCATGAACATGCAAACACCAGATCCGAGCTGAACTGTATCAGCTTGGCATTCCATACATGGCCGCAGTGAAGACCGACTTGGTGGAACGGCGAAGTCCCTTTGCCGAGATGTGCCTCTGCCGATTCGAGATCATCGTTCATGATAAAGGTCACAGCTATGGTCGCGTGCTATCAGCATTGCCCGAGAATTGTCACTGCATAGGCTCGCATACAGCTCATGGCATCCTGAACTACATGCTGTCAGTAATTGCAACCTCAATCCATTGACCAAAACGTACTTTGAGCTAGTTCATCGAGAGCATTCAGGCTCTTGGTATGCGTCGGAGCATGCCCGCGGAGCCAGCCTCCTACTTTCAACATATTGACGATACGGTGCCGAGACTATGAAGTTGTGTGAAGAAGAAGCGGAAAGAGAAGACAGCACGACAAGGCCAAGCTTGAGAAACCACCGGCGTCTGGAGGCGGAGACAAGAGCTAAGACATCAAGCGCTGATAAAAACCTCCCAGAGCGGAGCCCACGCCTACGCACTGCTTACTGCTTGCTTCGTCCGGTGGCTCGGAGCTAGGCGAGGGTACGTCATCTATGTTTGCGAGCTGAGCCGCTTCACAGTCACTATGCTGGCCCCTACGAGCGTTGGGACAGCAAGAGAAGTGATAACCTAGCATTGCAAACAATTTTGTACACAGCTGATATCTCGTCGATCCAAGATCCAGGATGTTGGGTAACCCCACGAATCTATGGACACCGTTCAAGATGCACAAGCACGTGACCATATCTGATCGCTCGCGCTAGTCACCATCGCCGCTTCCGCAGCCGCATCCGCCAAGCTGCTCTCTCAAAGCACCAAGCTCACCAACACAACAACTCTACCTCACCACCTCCCGACATCCCGACATCCACCCACTACGCCGACGTCGCTCTCAAATCCACAACCACACCAAATCCGCACAAATCCACCATGTCCGCCTCCCAACCCCCCAACCCCACCACCAAACCCTCCACCTCCTCCACCACCGACCCCGACGCCAAAAAGCCCCAGCCGCAGCAGCCCGCCGTCCTCGAAGAAGACGACGAGTTCGAAGACTTCCCCGTCGAAGACTGGGCCGAGGAGGAGACGCAGATCCCGAGCGGGAATGCGCATTTGTGGGAGGAGAGCTGGGACGACGATGATACGAATGAGGATTTTGCTGTGCAGTTGAGGTAAGATACAAAGACAAAAACAAGATGAGAGAGGGATAGAGAGAGAGAGAGAGAGAGAGAGAGAGAGAGAGAGAGAGAGAGAGAGAGAGAGAGAGAGAGAGAGAGAGTAAAGAAGAAAGGGGCAGGGATGCAGGTGCTGACATGTGCGTACAGGGAGGAACTGAAGAAGTTGGGGAAATGAGCGGGATACCACAATCGGGATTAGAGGGATATGCATGAGCGAGTGAGCGCTGCGGCGCGGATACGATGAGGCCTGCGGGATGAGGGACGGCGTTGCCATACGGCAGAGCAACGATCGAGGTTGCTTTACATGCAACAGAAGGACGGACTATGATGGATAACACTTGCATGAATCAAGAGATAATTCAGTTCAGTTCAGGCTCTATTACAGACCGAAAGAGCTACTCTACATGAAATCAAAGCTTTGAAGATGTACCTTCTTCTCTTAAGCGTTTCTCTTGCTCAGCACACTCAATATCTACTTACTCGACAGCGCAGACACACCGGGCAGATCCTTGCCCTCGAGCAACTCCAGCGACGCACCGCCACCCGTTGAGACGTGGCTCAGCTTGTCCTCTACACCGTACTTGGCTGCGACGGTCGCGGTGTCACCACCACCAATGATGACAATCTTGCCGCTCTGTGCAGCATCAACGGCAGCATCGAGCGTCTCCTTTGTGCCCTTTGCGAACTTGTCGAACTCGAATACACCGGCGGGTCCGTTCCATAGGATGGTCTGAGCCTCGCCAATGGCCTCCTTGTACAGCTTGATGGACTTGTCGCCGCAGTCGAGTCCCATCCAGCCGTCGGGAATGCCCTCCTCGTCGGTTGCGTAGCCAGTGTTGGCGTTCTTGTCGAACTTGTCGGCAGTGATGTAGTCCACTGGCAGGACAATCTTGACATTGTTCTTCTTTGCCTTCTCGACAAGATCCTTGACTGTCTTGCTTCCTGCCTCGTCGAACAAGCTGTCGCCGATCTTGACGCCCTCGAGCGTCTTCTTGAATGTGAAGGACATGCCACCGCAGATGATCAGGCTGTCGACCTTGCCGAGCAGGTTGTCGATGAGCTGGATCTTGTCGCTGACCTTGGCACCACCGAGGATAGCGAGGAAGGGGCGCTTGGGCTCCTCAAGAGCTTGCGCGAAGTAGTCGAGCTCCTTCTTGACGAGGAAGCCTGATGCCTTTTGTGGTAGGTCAACGCCGACCATGGAGCTGTGTGCGCGGTGGGCAGTGCCGAAGGCATCGTCTGGATAGCAATCAGTGACCTAAATACTTACACATGTCGTTACAATATAACTCACTGATGTAAATGTCACCAAGAGCAGTCAAGCCCTTCCTGAACTCCTCGACCTTGGCCTTGTCGACCTTCTGCTTCTTGCCCTCATCATCCTTGTAGCTGCCTTCCTCCTCGGCATGGAAGCGCAAGTTCTCGAGCAGAATGACTTGTCCACCGCTAGCCTTGTTCACGGTCTCCTCGACCTCCTTGCCAACGCAGTCCTCGGTAAAGGTCACGCTGGTGCCCAGCAGCTTCTCGAGCTCGGGAACAACCGGCTTGAGACTGTACTTCGGGTTGGGCTTGCCGTCCGGCCTGCCGAGGTGGCTCATGAGAATGACGGCTTTGGCGCCATTATCGCGTGCGTGTTTGATGGTGGGGAGTGCGCCGACGATGCGCTGGTTGTTGGTGATCTTCTTGTCGGAGTCGAGGGGGACGTTGAAGTCGACCTAGAAAGTACTTCGTTAGAGCTTGAAGACTATATTGCAATTTCTCATGATATTGTGTAAAGAAGACATACACGGATGAGGACGCGCTTGCCCTTGAGGTCGACGTCGCCAATCGAAAGCTTGTTGGAGAGAGACATGTTGGGGCTCTTTTGCGTACTGTGGTGGTTGCGATGTTAGTTTAAGTTTGAGTTTGGAGAAGCTCTGGGACAGAGTACGCTCAGCGGAAAGTGTCAATTGGAATGAACACAGGGGATAGGGAAGCAGTACTTAGATTGGAGATATGACGAGGTGAAGAGGCGTGATGCGTGGGAGTGTTGGAATGTTTTGTTGTTGAGCTACTATGTCATTCGAAGCTCTAGTGGGGCAGGCGCGGGGTGAATTTCAAGCATGCGCCTTGACTTTCCTTATCGAATCACAAAAGCAAGAAGAAGACGGATCTCCCAATCTAGACGAAATTAGCAAACGTAAACAGCCGCAATTTGGCGGCCGGCCTGGGTCGTCCGTGTAGCAAGAGCTGATCTGTCCCGCGGCCGAGAGGGCCGCTCCGAGAGACTTACGAGAGTGAAGCTCCACAGCCATAACTTGAAAAGAAAATGCAAAAGACAAAGTACCCACCGATGGCATATCTTACTCCGACTAGGGCACCACATACAAATATGCTGTTCATTCAAGCTTCAAAATGTACTTGCAAGTGAGGTAAGGATAGCATTCTTTGAGATTTAGAGAGGGAATATACACAGTATAGAAGCTCGCTTTCGAACGATACGCAGTCAACAGACACGACGTAATGCAATACCCGAACGCCAATTTCGAAGACCTCATATGCAATAACCAAGAGCGAACGCATTTCATAGGGTACTCCGCCGTGCCATAACCAGGCCCAAGACCATTTCGAACACACTGAAGAACGGCAAAGGTATATAGGGATTCGTGGGGCGTCTACGATGTTGCTTCTTCCGCGGAATTTGTGAGGGAGAGGTATGCTGTCCATGCGATACCAATAGTAGAGACAAAGGGCTGGCAAGATCGTTAGCGCGGAAGACTTGAACTCAAACACCATGCTTACAATCTGGTACTGGATGGGCATGATTCGGAAGTTGATCATCTGCACAGCTGGCCAGACAATCCAGTTGGCCTTGAGCGCGGGGACGTAAATATCCTGAAACTTCTTCTGCACGGCGCGCTTTCCACCACCCTCGGCGACAGTCATGAACGTGAAGAAACAAGCAAGACCTGAGCATGTCAGCGGACCCGTCATGTAAAGGCGAGGAAACCGTCTTACCAGCTGGAGCGAACAGGAACTGGTCAAAAGCCACGCGCTTGACAACTGGTCCCCACGTCGACGTCTTGCTAAGAGGGAACGTGGCTCCCAAAAACTTCAACCACCTGAGCTGGACCGGAGACATGATGAAACCATAGGACATGAATCGCACGGTGCGCTCAAAGTCGAATGGCGGAGGCAGCAGCTTCGAGTCCGGAATGAGGTCGTGATCGTTAATCGGGTTCCTCCTGTCGAGATCATGGATCTCAATAGCCAGGAAGTCATCCTTTCCTGGGCCGCCCTGCTTACGCACTGCGCGTTGCCGGACAGCGGTCAGAGTCTGAGCTACTGTGTCTGCGATGCCACCCAACACCTGGTCTGCTGTCAGCGCTGTCCAATTTCCATGCGCGATTACTCTGAGCGAGCCATCATGCTCGAGGAGGGTGCTTTGTTTGGTGAATGCGAGGGCACGTGTGCGGATAATGCCCGGTGGCAAGGACGGGTACATACAGCGTTGGTGATCATCGTCGTGAGGACTGCGCATCGTGTTAGTCGTACTTGTGTCGCATATTGCAGCTCGAGTCCTACCTGGTCGTTGCGCATAGTAGCTATTGTACTTGCGTGCAAGGAGTGAGACAGCCGCCATTTGGAGGAGGAAGACTGCGGCGTGCAGCAAAGGCTGTTCAGACACAGGCGGTCAGTGGATGTCGGTAGACACAGAGGCGAGGTCGCTCACAATCTTGCCGTAGATCCAGCGGCTGTTCAGTTGGTAGAGCACGCGGCGCCTGGTGCTGGTGCCGTCCATGGTGGTGGGCGTGCTCCACAGGCGTGAAAAGTAGTGATCTTTAGAGCTTCGCAATGACGTTGACGGGTCGTAGCGGGTCCGTGTGACAGCCTCTGCACCACACCGTTTGTCGCAGTCTTCAGCTTTGTTTGGGAGAGGAGGCGTGGTATTGCGACAAGAAGCGACGTTGTCCGAGGACAGTGTGAGGGTTCGCTGAGCGCCGGCTGATGACGCGAGTGGTGGCCTCGGAATGTGCCCATCTTCGAGGCGCAGCTCGGGGTCCAACCAATCGCTGTCTCCGCATGGTGGTCTGCATGCGTAGTTTCATACGTCTTACATGGCAATCCTGAAACCCATCAGAGATCGCTGTGTAGGATCCTTTCGCTCGCTACACCAGCCTACATGGTTCACCAGAGTTGCATTTGTTCCTATGGCCATGACTACCAGTAGCCTCTGCGATATTCCTTGAAGAACTCAGAATGACTCTATAGAGCAGAGAGGTCTGAACCGCTGACAGCGTGAAGACGAGATGTCGGGCTATGTTTCACACACGAGCACAAGATGTTTCCCATGTATCCCCGTCCTCGCTTGGACTACATGACTTCAATTAAGTTTACTTGAGCCGATCCTTCTCGCATACTATGCATGTACAGCTTCCTCACTCCGACCATGGTCTTTCTCAAAATCATCATTCCTGCTCCTCCTCATCAGGCCACTGATCATCCAGCTCCCTCTCCGTCTTCCCCTGCACCAGATTCTCCAAGTTCATCCTCACACTGTGCCTCAAATACTTCGTCTCGTACTTCCTCGCATACCCACCACCCAAGCCGCCGATATCGCTCTCGCCCTGCATTGGATGGTGGTGTGCAAAGATAGGCGGCTGGGACGTTATGCACACTCTTTCTTTCTTCTTCTCGCCCGGAGCAGGCTTGGGATAGTTCTTACCCATGTCCGGATCTTCACCTGCGCACCACCGGCCCATTTCGCTGTCGAAAATGCCGTTCCAGCCCTTGATGCCGAATTGGTGCAACAGTCGACGCGCTCCTCGTTGGGACACTGCGTAGCCCACTGTGCACAGCTCTCCGCCGGTCGATCTGTGATATATCCGTGTGTGCTGCGGGTATACATTTGCGAGGGCATCTGGACCGCCTTGGAAAGGATGTGCTTTGAGGTGTCGGCCGACGGGGACTGTAGGGTCGTTTGGACGCGTCAATATAAGGTTCGAGGCTGTGACTGAGGTGTGATGCTTGAGTGATGCTGATGGAGTGTAAGGATTCCGAGGAAAGCCAGCGCCGCAATGGCCAATCCACAGGATATCCCACTGCGAGGGGTCTCCATATGGAGATTTGTGGCCTCGTTCGCCCTGCTGCTGACTGTAGTGAGATTTCCTGTAAACAGATGACAGAGGAAGCGAGGGGAGCGATTTGGGTAGATTCTTGGTGTCGATGATTTGAAACGCTGTCTCTTCTGTCTCTGTGTTTGTATGGTATTCGACATGATTCCTGAGGTTAGGCGAGTTGTCAAAAACGGTGCGTTTCGAGGAGAGCACACGCGAGGCGAGAGCGAAGCGCTGAAGGTTCTGTCGCACGCGAATGTCCCAATCTACGTCGTCCTCGAGGATGAATGCAGTCGTCAGATTCTGCTCGACAACTCTGATGCTGGTCAGCTCATGCTAAACACTCAACACTATCAGTGAATCTAATGACCTTTGCAGCGCATCCATATGTGTTCTCCAGCTACCTCGAATACCCGGTAGAAGCTTGATGTTTTCGTCTGGTGGTGGGTATGCGTTCTGCTTGATACTGGCTCCCGTCACACCATCAACGTACTCGAGCTTGATGTTCGAGATGGCTGCCGAGAGCGACATGGCATCGCGGCGGTCGGTACGGAAGGGGAGATTGAGCACGAATATCTTCTGGAACTGTGGTCGGTTAGATTTCATGTTGCTTTGCGAGGGCCATTCCTGTGGTGTGCAATGGTCTGGACATATCGGTTCACGTTCCCTCTCATGCGCAACTTATGAGAGATCAGATGAGGCAACTCACCCCCAACGTCGTGTTTAGTATGTCTCTGAGACTTGGATCGTCCATATACTCGAACGAGTCTTCAGACACGGCCACCTGATCGGCTCCAACATGCAACCACATCCATAGCGCAGCAAACAAAAGACAAGTAGCCAACAACCTAGGCCGAGAGTTGTACCATGATCGTCTCTTCTTAGTAGCTTCAAACGTTGCACGGCTCTTGGGGGACATCAATCCCAGGGTATCAATCGAAATTCGTCGCATGTCAGAGGCCGGCAGCAATGCTGCAGAGAAGGCAGTGAAGAAAGCATGGAAGACAGCACGGTGTTACAAGAGACGTCGTCAGAGTAGATCGGATACTATAAGTATAGCATTGCTGAGGGTTCTAATATGCTGCATCTGGGCAGGCTAAATGAATCTGCCGTCCGTCGTATGCACCCCGCAGATATATTGTTCGCCCGTTGCATGACCGAGCGCCAGGAAATGTCAACACGGATGTACCTCGACATGTATCTTCATGGAATCGAATGCACGTGAGGTGCTGGTGAAGGTGGGATGCCGCTAAAGAGGCGGAAGATGTGGCGCGATCCGGTAAGAAGCCGCGGACATGAGAAATGCAGGCTTATCGATAGGCCAGTGACCAGGCGAGATGTCATACCGCGGCAGCCATCTCCGCGCTTCGGCGTGCATTCCTAAGACAGTTGTTTTTTCTGTTGGTTGTCTTCCTGTGTTGTCTTTCATAGTCCTTTGGCGTTTGACCTGACTGTTTGAGCGTTTTAACGTTTTCTTCAGACATTTGCGCCGGTCGCCACATACACCCACCCCACCACAGCTCACCATGAGCGCGATTCTTTCCGCAGACGATCTCAACGACTTCATTTCGCCTGGTGTCGCATGTATAAAGCCGATAGAGACTCTACCAGTGAAGCAAGAAGATAGTAGCGTATGTAGCACGGATATTTCACCGTAGCGACGGCATACTCACAAACACAGAACCCGTACGAAGTCACCACCGAAGACAAAGCCGCTGCGTCGCAACCGCCACCACCTGCTTCAATCTCGCTTACAGACTGCCTCGCATGCTCAGGATGCGTGACGAGTGCAGAAGCAGTGCTCGTGTCGCTCCAATCGCATACCGAAGTTCTTACGACGCTCGACACATACCGGTCTCTGTGTACACCATGGCAAACCGAGGACGCGACCAACGGATATACGAATGGACACACCACAAATGGGGTTAATGGTCACAGTCATGAAGGCAAGCTGTTTGTGGCTAGTGTCTCGCCGCAATCGCGCGCAACTTTGGCCGCAGTCCTGAACGTGTCCGAAGTCGAGGCAGGAAACATGATAGCGCAACTGTTGAGCGGTCCTTCAGGCCTCAGAACAGGTGGACACCAGGGGAGCGACTTCACTTGGGTCCTTGACACCAATGTTGTACGTGAGGCATGCTTAGTTGCTGCAGCAGACGAAGTCGCATCAGCTCTTGCTCCCCATTCCGCAAAGTTTCCAACCAAGTTCGGCTCCGAGGGCGCCATCGATACAACACCAAAGCAGCCCATCCTCACATCAGCCTGCCCGGGTTGGATATGCTATGCGGAGAAGACACACCCTTATGTCCTTCCACATCTCTCGCGCCTCAAGTCTCCGCAAGCATTGACAGGTACATTGATCAAGTCTGTCTTGAGTCAAAAGTACAACATTCCACCCTCACAAGTATGGCATGTTGCCATCATGCCATGTTTCGACAAGAAGCTCGAAGCTAGCCGTAGCGAGCTCACTTCTTCAGCCTGGTTACCCAACCACGACAATACCCAGGACGCCGTGCGAGACGTTGACTGCGTCATTACAGCGCGTGAGCTTCTCCACCTTGCTTCGGCTCGCGGCATCAACTTCTCTTCACTACCAAGAACACCCCTTTCCAGTACCGATCGAACGCCATTTCCTGACCCGAAGCTCGATGCCTTCCTGTTTCCGCCATCGCGGAGGAAGAATCAAGACGCAGTCGCCGGTGCATCAGGTGGATATTTGTACCACATATTACAGACATACCAAGCACAAAATCCTGGATCATCGATATCAGTATCACGGGGTCGCAATGCGGACGTTGTAGAATACTCATTAGTCCGCGACTCCGAAACCATCTTCCGAGCAGCCCGCTTCTACGGCTTCCGCAACATCCAAAATCTCGTCCGGCGACTCAAACCAGCAAGGGCGAGCAGATTGCCTGGCGGCAAAACGGGTGTCAGCCGGAGACCCGGAGGAGCAGTCGGAGCGGCAGGAGAAGGTGTCAAAGACTACGCATACGTCGAGGTCATGGCATGTCCAGGCGGCTGTACCAATGGCGGCGGCCAAGTCAAAGTCACAGAAGTCGAAGAAGTGCGCGTTGCGGAAGGAATCGCGCAACCAAATGGCGATGTAGCCGCGCCCAAGCCTGGACCAAAGGAGCAAAAAGAATGGCTCAGCAAGGTCGACGAAGCATATTTCTCCGGCTCCGACTTCGAAGACGACAAGACCGATGCAGACGGCGATCAAGAGATGCAGGACGTGCAGACGAATGGACATTCCGATGAACTCGACATTGTGAACGGCATCTCACGAAGAAAGATCAACGACGTCGTAGCGCACTGGTCAACCATCACAGGCGTAGACACCCAGAAACTGCTCTACACCTCCTTCCGCAAAGTCGAAAGCGACGTCGGCAAGAAGAAGCAAAGCGACATGGAGCGCGTTGCAGGTCTTGCCGTCAGCGTTGGCGGAGGATGGTAGAGGCCTTCGCAGCAAGAGGGAGACACCTGCATTCATGACATGAGCATTACACCGGCGTTCATAGAGGTTATAGATCAGTCGAGCATTTACAAACCCACATCGTCTTGCACTCCCTCACGTGACATCTACATCCACACCGCACCGTCAAACAGAGCGAGCGACCGGCCCGTCCCCCTTCCGCCCTACCCTGATCGCCACGCCACAATATCGGACGTAGGTGTAGATGTAAAATAAAAACCCATCCTTCCTCATCGACAAACAAGCAAAACAAGCATCCCCCTTCCTACCAGACCCGCACGATCCGCATCCAAAGAACAGGATCCCCTGCTCCATCGTCCAAGCGGTGTGCTGTGGCGTCATGGACTGTGGCGAATGCAATGACGTGAGGTGGTGTATTGGGCGAGTAGATCAGATACAATACACGACATGTGTTTCACGTCGTCACTCATGTGGCGTTGGACACGAGTCGAGTCGAGGCGTCCTACGAAGATATGGGTATGCTGGATGTATATAACCAGGGGGGAGATGGGGGAAGTGGCATTTCAGCTATTTGACGATCCAGCGTTGAAGAAATAGATGTGCTGTGATGTGATGTGCCTTGACTCCTCCCCAAAGACAAATACTCTCTCGCAGCAAGCTGTGGTACCCCTAATCCAACTAGTCACATCTCACAAGGTTTCCACCATCACCATCACCATCACAACCGCAGCTCAATCACAATAGGGGGCTCGGGAACGTCAAAGCGCACCAATTAAATACTATTATATCGCTAAGTATACTGTTCGAGAGCGAGAGTCACTGACTCGATCAACTTCAATTTCGTTGAACGCCGAATCAGTCTATATAGCACCCACACAAACACATACACACAAGGAAAAAGAAGAAGAAAAAGTTGAGTTTGGTACAGTTTGATCGCTCAAAGCTAAAATTCTTTGACATAAGAAAAGAGTAAACGAGCAAGAATCCAACGCTCAATGCAATGCAAAAAGTGCGATCCAATCCAATCCGATCCATCCAGAACAAGGTACAATATGAAGGAGATAAGATGTCAGATTGGTAATATGTGGGTTGGTGACTTTGACCAAATGCTCAAATTGGGGGGTATCCGCCAGCTGAAACCAAAACAAGTTGAGGAATATATAAGACAAAAAGCTTGCTTGCTTGCGCGCATTGACATAGGAGATATTGTGGTTTGACGGAAGGGCCAGAAAATGCGCCCTCCGTGCACGGTCTAACGAGGTATATCGAGATGAAAGTCTGAAGCAAAATATGGCGGGGACGTGCTCCCCCATACTGTAAATCCACCGCCCGGGCGTTTCCTGGTTCGATGTAGGTAGATGATGCCACGCCGTAAAATGAGATGCCGCCTTAGATGATTTGATAAAAGGAGATGATGAGGGTGTTTGGTGTACAAAAAAGCGAATGTGGAGTTGATATATTTAACAGCAACAGTTGAATGTCATGTTGCGAGCCGGTCCGGTCTGGTGAACGCCGAAACACCGTTCAGATAGATATACGCTGCTTTTGCGACGCGTGTGTGCGCCTAGTGGTGCCTGTTGTGACTCGCAAACCGTTCCTGACGGCGGCCAAAGGCTCAGTGTCATGGGGTCATGGCCGATCTTGGACGAAGTGAATCGACGATACGGCAGAGAGTGCTGATCAGGCGCGTTGATCTTATTACAATTATGTGGTGAGAAGATGCAGAAGAGGCAGAAGCGAAGGAAGCGATGAGGAAGATCATCGGTAAAGAGACTGGGTGGCCATGAGACTCGCAGCCACGCTGCTAGCCCAGTCGTTGTCGTCTGGTGGTGTAGGCCACTTGGAGATCGTGTCGTCTTTGGTGGTACGTGTTTGGGTGATCTCCATGGGTTTGCTCGGTGTGGGTTGACCGAAGCCAACACTGTTGCGGTTGGCTGATGGTGATGGGGTCAAGTAAGACGCTGCGGCGGCTGCATCGGCATGGGAACGCTGCACAGACGTCTTCGGGTTGTTGAGCTTCTTCGAAGCTTTGTGTGCAGAAGCGAGGACTTCGCTGAGGAGCTCTTCCTCCTCATTGGGCGTCTCGTAGCGATTCGAAGGGTTCGATTTGTTCTGCGTGGCTCGTCGGGTTCGGCTGGAGATGGGGCCATTGACACCATTCTCAGATCCTCGTGGCTCAGGTCCATGGGGCACAGAGTGATGTCGCTTGAGCATAGGATTTGTGGCAACACGAGCACCCTTCTGTGCGGCATTTTGCTGCGAGTGTGCCTCGACGCTATCCCTTACGTGCTGAAGAGCCTTGTCCAGCTCCGAAAAGTCGGAGGCATTCGAAGCAGCTCCTGCCAGCGAAGATTGGTCGGCCATCGACTGTCTGGGACCGGCGCCTGCCCAAGGAGCACAACCAGCATTTGCTTCGATGTCATCTGAGTTGGGAGACATGGGAGTCTGATATCTTCCTGACAGCCGCCGAGCGCGCTTGCGAAGGTGAGAGAAGAAACCTTCCTTCTGGCCATTTGGTGGGGAAGTCAAACCAGATTGGCCATTCAGAGCACGCTCAGCCTCTTGACGATGGGCATCAGCATAGTGGTTGCCATGCGAGGCAACAGACAGCTGGCGACCAATCTTCTTAGCAGCTTGGTCGTCGCCTTCCGCGGGACGCACATTTGCTTGCGCAGTGACTTCAGCCGACAGCGGGGAAATTGGCCGGATGGAGGGCAAAATTGGGATGGGGGCTCCATTTTGAGACACCCCGTTCGTCCACGTAGCTCGCTTAGTTGCTGCGGGTCGTGGCTTAGCTTGTCCACTGACATTTGCAGAACTCGCGGCCGGCGAAGGCGCAGGTGACAAAGGCTGCGTTGTCGTATGCTGCGGGACTGCAGGAGCACTCTCGCGGGCGACCAGCGAGCGACGGAGCCAAGACGAAGTCTTTGAGCTCAGACTTGGGGACGCGTCTGGCGAGTCCTTGGCCGAGAGTTCGGATTGCTTACGACCCAAGAGTTTCGAGGATGACGACTTGAGGCGGAGCGGGTCAAAGGCGTCCTGGAAGTACTCGTGCGCTAGTGCTTGAGCTGATGTTGGCCGGGCACGTGGGTCCCACAACAAACACCAAGTCACGAATTGCGACAAACTAGCGGGCCATTGCGGGGCTTGGAGAATGGTGTCCAGTGAATGTGGTGCCATCTAGAGAATGTCAGTTCACGAATCTCGAATAATACCATGAAAATCTCACCTTGGGGAAGGAGAAGCCCAGCTTCTGCGCCAACCGTACTCCTTCTTTCCACTCTCCACCACCCACGCGTTGGCCGTACTTGTTGACCCAGCCTCCAGGGCTGCCCATGATTTCGCAGACCCTCCAAACTTGATCAACTTCGTTGCCACCAGGAAACAGAGGCTTGAGTGTCGCAATCTCTACGGCCATTGCGCCTACTGCCCAGATGTCGACGGGTGCAGAGTACTGGCCTGCGCGGAGGAGAACTTCGGGCGCCCGATACCATCGCGTTGAAACGTAAGTGGTGTATGGGAGCTTCGAGTGCGTTTCTCTTGCGAGTCCGAAATCGGCAATCTTGATGGTGTAGACCGGAGGAGTCGACGGGGGTGTCATCATTGCCGAGTATCGACGGAAAGGATGCGATGTGTCGTTGTGTTGCGATGTGGAAACGAGTATGTTTTCTGGTTTGATGTCGCGATGGAAGAACTCGCGATCGTGGATGTGCTCCAGACCACATAGGATCTGGAATAATATGCTCTTCACGCTGTGTGCATCCATTGGCTTGTGGTCACGCGCCTTCATCAACTGGTAGAGGTTTCCATCCATGAACTCCATGGCGATGTGGAGCCTTCGGCTATAAGGGTCAAGGAAGATGTCCAGTGCTGGGACGAGGTGAGGGTGAGGGGGTAATGACCGCAGGAAGATGACTTCCCGCAGTTCCAAACAACTCGAGAATGAGTCAAAGGTCTTCTTCATCGTCTTGATGGCGACCTGTGACGCGTTAGGTCGACCTAGAGGTCTGAGCGTTTGCGTAACGTTGAACATACCAAAGTACCACGTCGGGCAATGTGAGATCCGGCGGTCCGTACGCGTGCGAGCGCGACGCTTCCAAAGCTGCCATCGCCAATCTCTTTCATGACTTCATACCTCTCCTCAAGAGAGGCCCAGCCATGTGGCTGAGTCTGTTGTGATTCTGGCTGCATATTGATAATCTGATTACACTCCTTTACAGCAACATTCGAAGAGTAAAGTGTTTCTGGAGTAGCTACTGCCGCCGTCAGCAAGTCGCGTCTGGATCGATGAGTGAGTACCCTTACTGGTTGGGTTGGTATTAGAGGTGGTGCTTAGTTCATCTCATTCGATGCTGGAGATGGACTGGCTGTAGGAGAGATGTGTGGCGAAGATGTCGAGGAGGTAAGCTGGAGGGGGAGGGGGAGTCCAGTGCGTATCAGAGGTTTGGATGCGATAGGACGCAGAGGTAGGGGTCCAGGTACTTGCAGGAGCGGGAATGTCGAAGAAATGAGAGACGACGGGTGGGAAAGGGCGTTTGGAAATCAGCCCAGGACAACGGTAGGCGGGTGGTGGTCCGCAGGTTAGGATGTTCTAGTGGGCATGAAAGAGGAGTGACTCTGTGATCATAGCTTGTGTGGCTTAATGTCGGGCTGGGAGATTTGGCCGTGCACAGAGGGTCCGGGGAGGATGGGATGTGGGAACCAGACGGCAAGTGAGAGTCAGGAGGAGCACGCTGGGCCAGCGAGTGCGCGAGAAAGGTTCAGAGACGAGGCGGTCTAACGGGCGCCAGGTGTGAATAGTCGCGGCGAGCAAAAAGACAGCAGCAGCGGGCGACGGCTGTGATTGACGGAGGCGACCTTTGTGGACAGACAGGAAGGGTGCAGATATGGGTCTTTGCACGAGTCGCAGGGCCAGGCCAGGAGATTAGAGAGGAAGCGGCGGCCGGGGGACGAGTGCGCAGCGTATTAAACGATGATCGCAGGGCCGAAAGGGGATAAGGCGAGTGAAAGCCAGCAGGCCCTTGTTGCCGTGGTGAGGGAGCGGTCGCGATTGTGCGTTGGCACTGGAGACGCGATGGTTAACTAAGGCGCGAGACGGCGGGTGCAGTGCAGGAACGGCTCTTTGCAGGCGAGAGTTGTGCAGCAGCGGTGAAAGACAGAAGCATTGCGGCGCGACAGCAGCAGAATATGGACGGGGCGTGAGGTCTGGCACAGAACAGAACGGCGACGCTGGATTGCTTCGGGGTGTCAGGCTAAGGGCAATGGCTCGCCGCGACGGACGGGGAGTTGCGTCCTCGCGGAAGGGGCTAGCGCCTTAACCTCATTTCGACGATTCAATTCTGCTCTGCGCCGTGTCCAGCCCGCCGTCTCATTGGCCCCCTTATTCTGCCAGCCGACACTCATTGGCCTGCCGTTGGTTTTTTCGTGCGATAAAACACCCAGGGCCTGCGCCGTGTCGCCCAGCCTGCCACTTTGGGGGAGCGACGGCGTATGCATGAGCTTGCACGCATGTGGTGAGCGTCGACGACTAATTTGGTCCTCGCCATCACCATTCACAGCCTCGACGCTGCGCAGCTGGGGGTAAGCAGCGACGTTGTGGTCGCGGGGGGCCGCCACTGGGCTCACCTCACTTGCGCGCGCTCGTTCTCCTGGCGCGTTCCGCCTCTGCCGGCGTCGATGAGCACCCCTCGATCGCCCGCGCGCTGGCCATCAGGCTGTCGTGTCGCAGACCAGAGGAGACGCCCCTTTCCAGCACGCCCGTACCTGATCGCGCAGCAGGTTCCTGACAATCCTGCGCCGTCACCCTGGTCTAGCGCCCTGGCTGTCACACCCACTGGCACGGTTTCGCTGCTTTTAGCGCACGCGGCAGCCGGCAGCACACCTGGTGCAAGTGTCCGGCGGAATCTAACCTTCACCCAGAGTCAGGCCCGAGCCACCAGGACAGCCGATGCGCTCATCATGATGCCGCCGTCCTGGTCTCCTGAATCCTGCCCTCGTTGCCGGCGTGCAGGAGCAGATCCCGAGTCTTTGTCGCGCATGTCATCGATGTCTGGGGATGATATCAGAACACCAGACGCTGGGTGCTGAGACGCAGGGCGCCGGTGGGAAGTGGAGAGCCCGCCCGGTTGTGCAACTGCGCTGCGATCTACCGAGCCACTGCATGCCCAAGCCTGGGATAACGCTGCTTGCTGCCTCGTGGCCGTCTCTCCTCCCGAGCACGTGCAGCCACACCAACAAAGAAACTTTCGGCGCCAGTTCTCGTGAATCGCCGACCTCTCTAGCTGAGAGACATTCAGCGCTGTCTAGATCTATCTGATCTGCGACTGTACCATTGTATGTTGGGCGCACATCTGTCAACAAGAGTCCTGCCTTTCGGGCGCGCACTCCTGCTCCTTGCGCAACCATAATCGCACCTCATCTCGCTTGCTTGGGCGAGTGGCTGGCCCCGAGGGTCAACGCGTCTTAGCCCACCTCCTCTCATCTTCCAGAATGTTTCTCCCGTCGCACCCTTCGTCAGATGTCATCAATTTAGATTGCCTGGCCCACCTCTCCACACTCGCTCAACGCCGACGACTCTGTCCATTCGGCACATTGCCGCAACCTGACATGTTGATCTCTGCACAGTTGTCACTTGTGCTTCGTGGCTGGGCTGCAGCAGCGGCAGTTTGCGATGCACAACCAGCAAAAACTTCCGATATACTCGAGGATCAACAATAGAAATTATAGCCAAAGTATTGACCCTTATACTTCTGCCCGTCGACCTATCCCAGCCAGATGCGGCACCAGCCCGCGATGAGGCAGACCGCAGACAATCAGATCGGCCTTGGTCACGACCGAACCCAGTAGTGCTCTATCAAATGATGGCTCTCCGTCTCGCTTGTGGAAAGACGAATCGTCTTGATCATGTTCGGATCGTGTCTGGTCATATGTGACATCCTTAGCCAACACCGCTTTAGCCATCTAACGGCAGCGAAAATGAATCATCCCGGGCTTTTACACGAAGCGCACGCGATTTCTCCACGCGACACGGAACGCGTCCAGGGTTCTCCGTGCTCGCTGTACGTCATTCTTGATTGCAGCATCCCTCGTGCGCGATCAAAAAACCTGCTGGAATTGCACGACCCTCAGCCCCGAGTCCCTGACGCCCTGCAGCATGCACGAAAAGCCCTGAGCCACTCAACGTTGCCCTTGCGTAATGACATTGCAAACGGCTTGCAACGTGGTGACAGGCGCGAGAAGCACTCGTCTCGTGGGTGTTTCAGATGCTGCTGCAAAGAAGAAAGCAGCGCGTGGGTGACACTTGCAGTTATCGTCGAAAAAGCACCGACGTGGGAGGATAACACGAAACACCGTGGGCCAGCCTGATGTTGCGGCTTGGACGTGGCGCAGTGCTTTCATCAATGTGCATATGCATGGTTGTAGTAAATATACAGAGACAGCCTTGCACGCCAATGAGCAGGCCTCGAACTCATCTTGGTCCTAGAAATACCCCACGAAATCTGTCGTGCTCTGGTTCCGTCACAGCTCTCATCATCACTGGCATTTCACCATGACATGTACGACACTTATCATCCACCTACCGTAAACAGGTAACAAAACGAACTCCCAAGTCTCACATCCCACGTCAGCAACCAGTTACCTCAACGGCTTTCCAGGCTCGGACCGAGCTGAACAATATACACAGTACGTTCTTGACTGTGCTTATGCTGCACGTTGAGTGGCTTAGTCGAGCAGCGCAGCCTTGCTAGAATCTAATTGTAGAATGCTCGCAAAGCGCAAATTCGCAGTCTTGAAAATGCATCGAAGTAGTACATAGCTTCGGACCGAGGTACAATTCGACAAGGTACTTTGAACAGCTCATCAGCCTTGCAATTGTCTCTACACCGCCGTGATGGAAGGATGCTGACGCAGATGCATATACCCGTATTGAGAACGCGTGCATGCATATCTGGTGTGTATGAATGGGGGATGAACATGTACCACGTATATACCCCACATTGAAACCATTGACCACGTCAATCATGCAAGAACTGCATGTCGATGAAATGCATATTTCTCTTCGCTGGATATCGAACCGTTAATCAAGTCATTGCAATGCACTGAATCCACATTATTACTTTCCTCATTACACTTACTCACCATCCTCAAATCATCCATCTCCACCCTCTCACCACACGCATAAAATCGCCTCACTCACGCAAACTTCCGTCCCTCATCCACCCACCACTAATCAGCCCACACTATCACAAAACTACAGTCCATGATTCAAGTCCCTCAGATTGATAATCGATAACACAATCGATACGATGCATAACAACCCCAACAAAAGTACCTGCAGCTAGCACCCAACCGACCTGACCGCCTCTTCATGCAACGCACGTACCCCCGTCCCTGCAGCGATCTAGTGTGTAGGTTAGTGCAGAAATTCGCACAAAGGTATAGTGGGGAGTGGAAAGGCGGTGGGTGGGTGGACGGGAAGTTGCGGCGGGAGAGGACGTTGATGGGTCTGGATTTGGGGAGTGGGTTGTTGAGTTGGGAAGGAGGGGAGGGAGGGCGGTGTGGTGGTGGAGAGGCGGTGTTGGGAGAAAGTATCGACAAACGAATTGCGGGTAAACAAACACAAGGATTTTTGTTGGAGTTGGGTGTTATTGTAGTTTTATTTACTGAAGTAAGTAGGGATGGACGAATTGTGTTTGCTTCTCGCTATGTGAATGGATCGTCAGGGCCAAAAATGCTTCCACAGTATGAAGCAGCGAACTTGGTTTCTGATGCTGCACGAAATTCGCCGCGATTGAGAATATCATAGATCTACCATACTCTACACGATGCTTGCAATTACAGGCTGATATTCCAAAGCTATAATCATATCTATTAACTAGATCATAGCCTGCAACTATGCAAATCTACCGAGATTCGAGATGAGCCTCCGCGGTGCATTTCTACAATTTCCATCAACCTGATAGCTTATTCAGTTAGACTAGGTAATGAGTCTGCTCGCATCAAATCACCACATATACTACGCTGAACACGCAAAACGACCACACAGAGCCAAAATCTAGTACGGACATCGCAAAAGACTAGACTCCAGCAGGCACGCTACCGGGACCATTGCACTACACTCCATCACGGTATCTTCGAAGCGCGAAGCAAATCAACGTCTTCAAGTCAAAATAACTAAATCAGCACCCGGTCGCCATCGTACGAATATTCTGGTTTTGGACAATACACCGTACACGAAGTCTGAAACTCTCCACCTCTTCTAGTCAAATTCTAGACAAGATCTCTATAGTATCCACTCTCAGTAAGAGCACGCTGATATACCACCCACGCATTATTCCGTCGTCTGAGTGCATGATATACTGTTGTAGGACTCCTGGTAGATATGTAGTCGTGCAGATATGATAGGAGCTAGTTGGTGCGGTGCATTATCCAAGACTAGGTGCTTAGTAGAGGCTGAATACCTTCAGACTCCGCTTCTGAACTAAGGTATGATGGACACTGGGCTGCGGAAACGCAGAATGAGGCAAATCACTGATTTTGAGGAGAAGGACTGCATCGGTGAGCGGATTTATGAACCAAGTGGATATACCGTGAAAAGATATTGATCCAAGCTCTCCATGAAATCACGACGAGAACTCAAGTTCCGGAATCAAGGCTTGAGATTGACGATGCATGGAAACATATATACCATGACACATCGTTCTCCCGCGCCACTCTCCCGCGCCACTTTTCCCGACTTTCTGAGCATAGCATAGAGCGAATTCCTTTTCCAAGCACCAAAAGATTTCTCATTAAATTCCAATACCCTACTCTCGGCAATCCCCCATCCCCTCTCCCCTACACCTACCCCCTTTCCCATATCCTACTCATCCTCCAACCCAAACTCCTCCCCCACCATATCCACCAACCTCACAATCCCCTCAAACACCTCCCTATCCTCCCTCGCCACTCTACCCGCCTTGTTCAGCAACGGATACAGCCTATGCAAATGCTTCCTATGCCTCGACCTCACCCCCGGCGCATCAGGAATAGCAGCCGGCTCGCTCTGCAGCTTCGCCAACGCGCTCAGCACAAAGAGCAACTCGCGCCTCTGCGCCGCGGGCATGGGCATGCGGCCGCGTATGGGCTGGTCTGCAATGTATGTTTTCAGGGGCAGAGCGGCGCGGAGAATGAGGTAGGGCGATGCGGCTTGTGCGAGCTTGGTGCGTTCCGAGGTGCCGTCGTGGACGGAGACGAGGGAGAAGAGTTCGGAGAGGCAGGTGTAGCTCATGGCGGGACGATAGGTTATTTCGAGATCGGCGGTCTGTGGGAGGCGGATCTTGTAGAGGCCATCGAGCGGCGCGTTGGCGAGATCTGGTAATTCGCCTGGAAGCGGGGTGTGGATGAGTGAGATGGTGAAGAGGTTGCGTGTGTATGTGCGACGAAGGGCATCGGGGACCCCGGCGTTTCCGAGTGGCCATGTAATTTGATCACGGAGCTCGTTGAACGATTTGATGTCGAGATCCTCGTCTTTCTCCAAGGATGCGGGAACGCTTTCCGAAGTGGTGACTTGCGCACGTGTGATGTCGTGTGAGATCTGGATGATTGTCGTCCAGGTTGCTTTGAACGAGGAGTGAACGTTTGATCGACTCAGCAGTATTGGAATCGCTCGACTGATCATGGCTATCGCTGTGGTAGTGCCCTTCTGCCAAAGAGTCGGAGCTTTGCCCTCACGCTGCCAGGAGTACTTTTCGTGTATCGGTCTCGCTAGGCTCTGGAGTGCGACCAGAAAGGAGTCGTCTGCGAATATTGTTTTCTCGTCCATGTGTTTGACTGTAATCTCAAACAGCAATTCCATTGACGCCTTTGCAAGTGCGACATAGGTTGGTCCTCGCTTCGTGGAGTCCTTGGCCAGAGAATCATAAGGAAGGGTGACGAAACGGCTCAGGAGGCGGAGCAGAGCGGAAGGCAGATCGGGATCTTCTGTGTCGATGAGAGACAGACATTCCATGACTCTGGCCTGTAAAGGAGTCATGTGGTCGATGTCAGAAGAGTATGCGACATGGTCCGAGTCTACGATACATGCCTCAAGATTTGAAAGCATGTCGGTCAGCTGCGCATTAAGAGATCTGTTGGCAAGCCGATAGATCTGTTTGAAGGCATCAGCGTACGCCACAAAAGCGTCCTGGTTACCGCTTCGCGAAGACTTCCACGATTTTCGGTGATGAAAATACCCTTGCCAGAGGTCGGCAGTCTCCCCCAGTGGTCCCATTCCGAGCGCATCCAAATTCTCGACATGAGACAGTACTTCTGTTATTGTACTGAAAACCGACAGACCGAGTATGTGAGATTTGCACGCAAAATACTGCTTGAGATGTTCGAGCAGCTCTGACCATGCTTCCCCGATTTGGTCTGGTTCCAACTTCTCCATGTGTGCGGTGTATAGCACGACAACTGTTTGAAGGATGACTTTGGTCGTTTCGTTCCATTCCACAAGACCTTTGTCGTCTTGTGTTGTATCTGCCAAGCTTTGGTGGACTTCTATGTTCGATTGGACCATGTCAAATAAGACTAGACGCAAGCAGAGCATCCATACCGCTGGTGAAAGTTGTTCAGCGTAACTCTCAAACACTCTGCGGATTGTTTGGGTCGCCGAGTTGCGCACCTCTGTACGCTTATCCGTCGTAACAGCCGATAGATTTAGAAGCAGCTGAAGCCAGAGCGCTGGAATCACGCCTTCCTTCAAATGGGGTACGAGCAAGCGTCGAGCTTGGTTTGGCGTTTGAGTTCCATCGAACAAGCTCGACAGAGCTGTGAGGTCATTACGAGGTTGCAGGAAGTCGGAGACGTTCCAGCAGAACGTGATGGCCTGTACCCTTGTCAGATGACGACGCATAGAGATTTATGGAAGTGAATCTACCGTGAGTGACATATTGAGATCCTCTTGCTGGCAGCTGAACCTGAGCAAAAGCTCCAAAAGAGTCGAGAGGCAAGCATCGGGCACAGCAGACATGAAATCTGAGCACACAAGGTGCACAGTAGCAAACGCGGAACGTGCGAGTGATCGTGAAATCACTTCCGCCTGCTGTCGAGTTGCGTCCTCACTCTTGCTCGAAGGCTCGACCTCGTTAACGAGAAACACGCTCATTAAGCTCTCGAACACAGCACCCCAACCTGCAACAAGAGATTCGCCACATTGTTCGATAATGCTTTTAAGCGCCTCCAAAGCAATCTGGTGGACGCGAATGTCAGTGTCGCTGACAGGAGCAGTTTCGTCTGCAGTATCAGACCGTAGTGCTGATATCTGTGTTTGTACTGCGGATAATATCCGAGCTTGAATATCCTCGCGCTGCTCATCAGACATTGAAAACTCTGCAATCTCTCTGACTGTCCGCGAAAGAATGTCTGCGGCTAGAAGTCGAGTCGAAGTTGCATTTTGCGCATCTGCTGCAAAGCGCACTATTTGTGCAATGAGTAAATGCCATCCACTTTCCTCGGGATCGTATTGTGACAACCTAGCTTCGTTCAATGCTGCAAGTTCGCCGATTTTATTCAGGGCGAACGCAGAGTCACGCCAGTTTGCGTCGGTGTTCAAAGAAACACCAGACACACTCCCTATTCGTCGCTGATGTAGCACTTGAGGCCTACTGCCAGGTGCCGGAGCTTTTTGTTCAGCTTCTGGTGCAATTCCTTGATTAAGCAACGCACAAAGAGCTCTCAAGACTTCTGTGAAGGACTCGTTGGGAAAATCGACTGTGCTCTCGAATAGACGTCGGGCCGCAGCTTGAACAGCTTGAGTCTCCGTATCCATCTTATCGACGGTACCGTCGGGATCATTGGAAGCGCGGCCAGTGCTGTTTGAGAGTGACATCACCAGATCAGCCATCTGGAGTGTCTCGAATATTATGGACCATGCTGTTTGAAGAGTTGGACCTAGCGCGATTGCTAGATTGAGCAGTGCTCTTAGGCAGAGTAGATTGCGAGCTCCTAACACAGGCACGGATACGTCATATGAGACCCGTCGATTCTTGTCGGCCGTTGATGAAGCTTGGCTCGCCAGACTGTCGACACTGAGAAGAGCTTTTGCGTTTGAGAACACGTTTGATTTTTCGGTAGCACCCGACTTGGGAGAGGAAACGCTCGACATCATGTGGTTTGCAGGTACCGCTGCCTTACCCATCGTGGTGAGGAATGCGTCCCGAGGGGTGGATAATCTAAGCAGACCCGACACTTGGGTGAACTTTTGAATAGCCCGCACCAATGCACGATAGTAATCTGCATCGAGTGAAGCATTGAGAAATGTGGAGCAAGTCGCGAGAACAGCAGGCCAACATTCATTGACCATCGTCGATGATGCTTGGATGTACAGATACGCACTGTGTTCCGTCAGCTCGAGGGGGTTGACTGGAATTGTCTTCTTGCGAAAAGACTGTGTTCTTGAGAGTCGTCGGACGTTCGAATCGGGAGACGCAACATGTGATTCGTGCTCCTTGGGGTCTTCCGACTTCTTCTTGCGACCTCTGCCCTCGTGGTGCACGGTCAGAGGAAGGATGAATTTGGCGAGACTTTCTGAGATGTTGGTAACGCATATGAGAACCAGACTGTATATGTATGTATCAGGGAGTGACGGAGGCTCTGACTTGTCGAGATGTTCAATGCATGGCGTTTTCAAAGAGCTCCATTGTGAGCTGATACCATACGGGCGCGAGTTGTTGTTGGTATTGTCTGTTACTGGGCCACCAATGACGCCTGCGATGGCACCTGCCTCAGCAACAGCTTGCTCGGAGTTGACGCCTTTACCGTCTCCAGTCTGCATAGGAGCCGTTGACTGCTGACCGAGCCCAATAAGCGTGGGCTTCTCGACTGCTAGCCGAACAAATGATGCAAGGTTATCACCAAATATGGCCTTCTTACCCTCTGATGCGTCGAAGAGATTATAAATGGAGAGCAGCAACCGCGGGTCGGCATATATGCTGCGGAAGAACTCCAGACACAAAGCTCTTTTCCAGAACTGCGATGCTTCAGGGTCAAGCATGTGGTTCATGAGTCCAAGCGCAATCTCGCACTCTGAAGGAAGCATGTCCAGGTGATGCCGTATTACGAGGTTCAGTATTCGAACGATGCGGACGGTGATGGGAAAAGAGAGCCGCTCCGAGAGCGATCGTATGATGAGTGGCATCAACAAAGCTCGTACGATGTAGACTTGCTCCACGTGATCGCTCATGACCGCGTCATGGTTCGACATTATGGCTTCGATCAACTCTAAGACGGAAGGTGGTGAGATAGAGGAGATGCGCATGTATATAGGTTTCTCGCCTACCACGACAAGCACCAGATCATTGAAGAGCTTTGACGGTCAGCTATATTATAGGCGCAAGATTGCAGTACAGACCTTGTAGGCATCATTTGCAGCAGGTCTCACAGGTACCATTCCATCGTCCCCTTTGACCTCGGTCACGATTGGAATCTCTAGTGCTCGTTCTGTAACCACAATGAGATGATGTCAGAGCACAATTAAACCCATACTGACCGTCTTCAGATGCGACCCTGTCAAATACTGTGATGACTAGTTGTTGCAGAGTCGCTGCAGCAGTGCCGCTGACGGCCGGGTTCTTTGCATTTTGGAGGCCAGAACAGATGTGTAAGACGGTGGACAATAGATCACCTCGCACCTCGCCAGGATAGTTTTGCAGCAGAGACGGCAAGGCCTGGAGAACCTTTAGTTGAGCCTCAGGACCTGCAGAAATTAGCTTCAGGTTGCTCAGTATTGCAAGGAGCACGCCATACTCGAGGCTACTGAATCCCTAAGAGCCTCAAGGACTTCATTGAGTCGGTCTTTTGGTAACGCTCGCGAGACACTGAGTCTCTGTAGGCACGACAGTCCAGTGGTGGCAAATTTGGCATTCTGAGTTCCACATGCAATCAGGAATGGCGATATAAAATGTGGTCGACGAGATATGTCTTCAACGTGGTCAGTCTGGAGTGAGATTCGAAAGGTGGTTTTGCATGCCTGCGGCTAACTGGGCCTCCGAAGTATTAGGGAGCGACTTGAGGTCTTGCAATGACTTTTCTGCAGCATTTCGTAGCT
This sequence comes from Phaeosphaeria sp. A1 3.1a, assembly GCA_003501895.1. Classification (NCBI taxonomy): domain Eukaryota; kingdom Fungi; phylum Ascomycota; class Dothideomycetes; order Pleosporales; family Phaeosphaeriaceae; genus Phaeosphaeria; species Phaeosphaeria sp. A1 3.1a. Next base: position 66,952 of record QVXC01000069.1, read on the forward strand.
CGGTGTTCTTGCGCTTCGAATCTTGAATGAGGTTGGCCAACTCAGCAGCCAGGATCTGTGCTGTCATCGTGGGGAATTCGGGCTGAGGGTCCAGTCACGCTCCATGAGTATCTGTCCGTAGACTCCACGACAGCTAGAAAAGTCGATGTTGATGTTGCGTCCAGGCAACTATTGACATTGTTGTACAGTACGGCAGCCGGTCGAACCAATATACCGTGGCAGCAGCCAGCAGGTGAGACCCTTGCTCCTGCATCGTCATTAGCGCGGTCTAGCAAGGCTCCACAACTAACAGCAGCAGCAACCAGATCGCGCTTGCTTGCCGGTACTCTTGTGTTTGCGCGTGGATCCAGACATATTCACCGGTACTTGGCCTTGTTATCCACCGTCGTCGACCGAATCAGCTTCTCTACACGCTTCCAGGGCAGTAACAGCAACAGCGCATCCGGTAGCGGGGTCCATCCAGCCCACCTTCCTACGCCTCTCACTACACCACCCCTTCACATCAGCGTATTCACAATGGGTGCCAAAGTCCCACGGAACTTCCGTCTCCTCGAGGAGCTGGAGAAGGGCGAAAAGGGTCTCGGCGCAGGTAGGAACCACGGCAGACACGTCCTCGGCGCAGACGAGGCTAAGCGTAAACAGAGGCGTGCTCGTATGGTCTAGACAATGGCGACGATTTGCTCATGTCAGACTGGAATGGCACAATCCTTGGACCTCCCCATGTAGGTGTAATCCTGCTCATATGACTATTAGCTACTGACCGTATTTGTGCAGAGCGTCCACGAGAACCGCATCTACAGCGTCAAGATCCACTGCGGCCCGAGCTATCCCGACGTGCCCCCAGAGATATCCTTCACATCCAAGATCAATCTACCATGCGTAAATGCGCAGAATGGAAAGGTGCAGGACATGACCCATGGCTGCAGCTTCAGTTGCTGACAAACATAGGTTGACCCTACCAAGCTGCCCTGCTTAGCCCAATGGAAGAGAGAGTTCACCATGGAGACTATACTCATCGAGCTCAGGAGGTAGGTACATGCACTTGTATCAGGCTGTCATGAGCTGACAAGTCCAGATATATGGCGGCACCACAGAACAAGAAACTCCCCCAGCCGCCCGAAGGCACCACATTCTAGGCTGGGGTCAACAGGTGAGGACAACTTTCAAGTGCGTTTAGGTTTTTGTAGTGACCGTTATGGAAGGACATAGTCAGTTGTGATATCGCATAAGTGATGAGCATAGGCATGGAGTTCAAGGGTACTGGGATAGGCACAAGCAATCAAACAGAATCTTGACACATCGGATCTACCCCACAACATCCCTTGGATCATGTTACTCGAAGCTGCGATGGCATACTCTCGTCGAAAAGGTTCTCGCGGTTATGCATTTCTGTCATCTGATGGACCCGTGGGTATCCATGTGTATAGTAAGAGAGCACACGTGATCATGCGTCAATCTCGAAATATTTCGCGTCCAATGACAAGCAACGCAACATTCCACACCCAACACATGGCTATATGCCGCGACATCTCCAACCCATCCAGTCAACACAACATCGTGTAGCAGGTTTGAATTCGCCTATCTCACGTTGAATTGTACGTACTCACCAACAAGTAGCAATCGCTTTGTACCGAGCTCTGCTTTCGCGATGCTCCTCCGCGCCGCTGCCGGATGACGACCGCGCAGCTTTGCGCAATGCCGTACAAAATAGATTCCGCAGGAGCAAGAACCTGCAAAGTCCGACTATGCTCGGACTGAACTTCAGGGCTGGTTATGAGGTATTACGGCTCTTGAATGGATCTTGAAGCACACAGACTTACACAATGTAGACGCTCGACCACCTCGATGCTGCGTCGGCCAACGACACCACAAGCCTGGGCATTGTGACGAAACTGGTCGCGGAGCTACCTCGAACCCTCATACGCGCACCCCGGCCAAGGATCTCCCCGTCGTCTTCCTCGCCACCTGGAAAAGGGCTCGCATGCCTACCCCCAGAACACGCAGTCCTAAACGTCCGCCCCTACACCAGAACCTCTGGCCCACGCCGCGTCCCGATACTTGCCTCAGCGAATGGCGTGCCCTTTCTTCGTCTCACCAAACCACAATCCCCTACGCTGTCTCGAGTTATTCGGCAACGCCTTCAAAGAAAAACCAACGGGTTCGACACGAAGACAATATTGCTCAACTGGTGGCTGCCTTTGTCCAAACAAGAGGATGATTGGGACGCGCTGGTCAACAAGCGTGCACAGAGGAACATAGACGGCCCTGATGGCGATGTGCGGTGGGCTGACGCAGTCAGGTTGGGCCTGCAGGTCAATCAGGAAGATTATGAACGGGACAATGCATATGATAGGGAGCTAATAACGAAGATGCAAGAGATTGTGGATTTGGAGACAGCCATGGCGCTTGAGGAAGGACAGACAATTATAAGAGGGAGGAGGAAGCGACCGATCAGAGTTCTAAGACCACCGAAGCCATAGGTCTGACTAGTGATCATACATGTCATGCCATGTCAAAGACCTTGCAATGTCGCATATATTGGGTATATTTCGGCCAGTCTGTGCCGTATCATGAAGCTAGCTTGAGCTTCTCAATATCCACAGCATCCTCCTCGTCCTCATCATCATCCACCTTCCCGACCAGGCCCTTCTCCCAAAGCTCCCTCCCCGTCATCTTCTTCTCCTCCTTCTTCACCCTCGCCTTCTTGTCCTCCGCTTCCTTCTCTTCTACCATCCTCTTCTCCTCATCTTCCTGCTCCTTCATGAACCGCGTTCTCCATGCCAAGAAGCTCTCTCGTGTGACTGCTTCGCCCTGGAACTTCTTGTTCTCCTCCTCTTCCTTCTTAGCTGCTTCTATGTCTGCTAACGCTTGCTTGGCATTCTGACGCTCCGTCATGAGCAGTTCGGCGCTGTCTTTGAGGACGGTGACGAGTGTGAAGACCATGGCCATGCCGAGGTTCTCTTCGATGGTCTCGTCGAGGGAGGAGAGAAGGCGCGATTTGTCTTGTTGGACATCGAGCCAAAGATGTCGGGGCGCGTTGGGGGGTTGGGTTATGTCGAGTCGGGGAGCTTCGTCGGGGTAGTTTGGCGGGTATTGCACGTTGAGGATGATTGTTGCTGTCATACGTTAGAGAGAAGAACGTGATCCAGACTTGAAGTTTCGAGCCATACGTTGTTCATCCTCCCTCTCCTCATCTTCGTGTCTGCCATCATCCAGCGTTATTGATATGCGGAACTCGGTCTCGGAGACATCTGTGGATACTCTCAATCATTGTGCCTAGTAAGTTACTCGGGACAACTTTACCTGCAATCTCGTCCGGGAAGATAGAGTCAAGAACTTCTCGCTCCTCTTTCTGATCTTCGACACCCATTGCGACGATTTGTAGTAGAGATCCGGGCTATACCACTGAGGCTTTCTTTTGGCGGGGAAGTCGCGGTCGCGCCCCACGTCAGTGTGCTCGGGCCACCGAGATTTTGAGAAACCCAGGAAATTTTTGGACCAACTTTGCGCAACAACACAACCACTTCGAAACAACTTGCCCTTTAAATCTACAGGTCGCAGACTGCAGGGGATCCAAATATGGCGAAAACTAAGCCTCAAGACCGGAAGTCAAAGAAGAATGCGAAGAATGGCACATCGAAACCAAAAGCATCTCCGGAAGAGCTATTAGTACAAGCCGCCACCTTACTCCAGACCTCACAACCCGAAGAAGCGCTCGTCGCCGCAAAGCGAGCGTTGAATCTACTCCAACCTTCATCCACACCATCGGCCGCCGCATTACCAGCGCTCAACCTTCTCGGCGAGATCAACGTCGAGCTAGGAGATCCCGAGAGCGCACGAGAAGCCTTTGGAGCAGCGATTGCGATCGATCCAAAGGGCGAGAATGACGGTGCGGAAAAGTTCCTATGGATGGCACAACTGAACGATGAGGGTGGCGCAGAGAGCGTAGGGTGGTTCGAGAAAGGCATAGACGTGCTGAAGCGGGAGATTGGCGAAGTGGAAGGAAAGCTTGTCAAGAAGAACGAGGTCACAGAACTGTTGGAAGAGAAGAAACAAAAGGTTGCCAACTCGCTGTGTGGTATTGCAGAAGTCTACATGACCGACCTTTCTTGGGAAGAGGACGCCGAAGCACGATGCGAAGCTGCAGTCACCGAAGCCCTACTTTTCGCACCGAGCAATCCTGAGCCCCTCCAGACACTAGCGTCGATACGCATCTCACAATTACGGCACGACGACGCGAAAGCAGCGCTTGCGAGGAGTATGGAGCTATGGAAGGACCTGGATCCGGACGATCCGAAGGTGCCCGACTACTCGACCAGGATCAGTCTGTCGCGACTACTGATGGAGGCGGAACTTGAAGACGAGGCTATCGAGGTTCTGGAGAGACTCATAGGCGAGAACGATGGCAGTGTGGAAGCATGGTACCTGGGCGGTTGGTGTCTACACCTCCTGGCCGGCAAGCAAAAGACAAAGGGCGAGGACGACACTGCAACACCACTGCTCCGCGCTAGCCGCGACTGGCTTGAAAATTGTCTCAAACTATACACATTGCTCGAGTACGAAGACGAGCGGCTGAAGGACCACGCCGACGAGATATTGAAGGAGCTGAACGACACATTGGGTCCGTCCACGGGCGAGGAGGAAGAGGAGTGGGAGGACGCGGGAGACGATGAGGACGATGAAGATGATGAGGAGATGGACGGGACCTGAACGTTTCAACAACATGAGTTTTACACGTTGCTCTGTCGATGTGAACGTCAATCTGCGCAGGATCCCTTCGAGCCGTGGCGCAACGGCTTTCGAAAGCTGAGGTGGCTTACGTCCAGATCCACAGCCACATGGTCGAAGTCGTATGCGGTGCCACCCTCGACCTCGTAGCTTGGGGCGAGATGGGTCATTCCACAGAACTTTGTGGAACGGAAGGCGGATGGAGAGACGTCTCGGTAGTTTCTCGATAGACTGGTACGAAGACAATCGATATTGCCACGACATGTAGGTCAGACTGCACGCCATGGCGCCGCATACTCTTATGTCCTATGCAATACTCTACATGTCTTCTTCTGCTAGCGATCATATACACTGCAATGCAATTCACTCACTCCACCAGATCAGTCCCAATCACCCAACAAACTCCACCAAACCCCCCCATTCCCCATCCCTCGGCATAACATACACCAGCGACTCAACCGGCACAAACCCCGGCCTCCTCACCGCCACCGCGACCCCCATCCCCATCCCAAAGTCCCACTCATACGCCGGCACTTTCGCCCACGAGCTCAGCGCGATATCCGCATCGTATCGCTGCCGCGCGGTAAAGCTGACTTTATTCATATTCCCCGGCGCCTGCGACAGGAAAGTGAGTAAGGAGCGCGTCCTGTGCGCTACATCTGAGAGCTCGGGATCAATTTTACGCCGTAGACAGGCGGTGACGTGTCCCAATGGCAGATCACCCAGCTCGGCGATGGAAAAGGTCGCGTATGCCATGTTTTGCAGGATGCCAGGGTAGTTTGAGGGAACGGAGAGATAGCGGCGGGCGTCGACGGCGCGGGCGAGGGAGATGGTGCGGGAGGGGGGGAGGCGGGGGCGACGGATGCGGAGGAGGGAGGTGAGGATGAAGGCGGAGAGGGCGTCGTCGGTGGAGATGAAGGGGGTGGAGGGGGGGAGGGAGGAGGCGGCGAGGGATTTGAGGTGAGATTGGGAGGAGGGGGGGAATTTGTGGTAGGTCCATGAGCAGGGTGGTGGGGGTGATGATGTTGGAGGAGCTGGAGCGTCGTTGTTGCTGGAGGTAGTGGTAGGGAGTAATTGATCCTCAAGATCACTCAATATATGATATTGATCCACACTGCCAACAGGTACCGGCACTGTTTCTCTCCGATCCGCATTCCCAACCTCCAACTCTTGAGCAGTGAACTCTTCACCCCGACATGCTTTCGATAGCCACGCCATCACCGCAGCTTGGCCCATCATATCGCACACATTATGCTGCATGTTGATGCACAGCACCACTCCCCCCTTGATGAAACTAACCTGCACCAACATCACTGGCGCAGGGTCTGTACCCGATCCAGACGGCTTGGTTGGGTCGAAGGCTAGAGAAGATATAGTCGGACAGGGCGCCCATGTATCTTCATGAAGCATGGACATGGGGAACTGAGCTTCTTCTAGCTGCGCGAGAGTTGGGATCGCGGCGTCGTTCTCGTAATCCTTCACTATCAACCTGGGGGCTGCGTCGAGTGGCCGAATCCTATAGCTGGGAGGGCCATTGGGATCGGCAGTCGTGTTGATGACTTGGCCAGCGACGTAGGGGAATGCTTGTGCGAGGCGCTCCAGACCGGCAGTCAGGGTTGAGACGATGGTGTTGTGGTGCACTTGCTCTTGGGCTCGGAAGACGAATGCGAGTTGGGTGTAGAGTCTGAAGAGCGCAGGCTGCGCGCCGAGGAGATCTAGTTCCATGTCTAGGGCCATGATGTAGAGTTTGTGTACGGGACTGAATTAGAACCGGTCTGTGAAGGTCGCAGTATTTGGAGGAAGATGGGAATTTTCGGTGACTTAAAAGATGTAAGTAGTAGGACGTACTAAAATACTAGTCTTGGGATTTGATGAAAGTGGTGCGTCCTGGGATACAACAGCAATTGTGGATACCTCGGCGCAGGCTCATTTCGACTCATACTGAAGCTTACACAGGCTCATCCGTTGTGTTGCAGCTCAAGACATGACAAGAGAAACTGACAGGTGTCTATTATCGTCCTCATCGTATCTGTGGCGCACCAGCTGATAGTCGTAATAAAATCGATGTCTTTTTAGGTGTCTTAGGACTTGGTCGGCCTGGCAGCTGTTTTCCCATAATTGGAGGTTTGGAGTGGGTGCCCAAATATACACTGTCTGGTATCGTATATACTGTGCTAACACATTCCCTGGTCCACACAGTCTCTACATGGTGCTGTATCTGCTGCTTGACACGCCGCGTTGTTCGGTGCAATACTTTTATGTTTTAAGAATGGACATGGTAAAGGGGTGCGCACGTCATAGCTATGCGCCATATATCGTCGGCGCACGTATGCCTGTACTACCCAGTCTGATTGCAATGCTAAAACTTGATGGAATCATGGCGCATCGGGCTTCGAACAGCTGGCGTGGCTCACGTATCCACACCCACATGGTCGAAGTCGTATGCGGTGCGACCAGCGACCTCGTACTGGAGCTGGTGAAACGATAAATGCAAACGTTATGGTTCTCTTAGCTGGGCAGGAACGCTGCCCAAGCGGCGATCATCAATGGATTGGTGGATCCTGTGTCCCCGTCCCTGCATGTCGATAGCGCTGCTTTCGCTACCATGAAATGAGAGTTCCAGCACGTAGCGAGTGCTGTCAGCGTCGACGCCATCACGGCGCCAGTATCGTAGTCGTTTTGCTTCTTCTTGGACGCGGTGTTTTCTAGCGTTAGACGTTCACTGACGATAGGCGGGCAGCGAGGACGACACCGGGGAGCCGGCAGCTGGGCGATCTGCTCGACGCCACAGGAGCCCTTTCGTCGCGGTTAGCCGCCTTGGGACTGTCGCGCGCAGGTTCTCGCCAAAGATGTGGACTGCACTGACGGAGCGTGCATAGACGTCGCACCAGGGTAGCGACCGCGACCACGCTGCTTGGCGGGGAGAGAGCTGCTCGTCTCGTCTTGGACGCCACGACGAGACGAGCAATGCACCTCAGCGCCGCCGTCCCTCGACCTGACCCGCTCCCGCCATTGCATCCACATCCACGTCCACAAGCACGCCGCCATCATCGTCGCTAATCGCGCACCGAGTCGCCCTCTCCTGCCGCGCCTGCTCCGAGCTCTCCACGCCCGCCCTAACACATGAATGCGCTCTTTCCCCACTACCCTCGACCACAATCCGCGTCGAGTCCGTCGCAAACGTACAGCTGAGGCCGCAACACCTGAACTCCCCACTCCGGGCATGCCCTGAACGAGGGTCCACGGCGCCGGATGATTTGGTTCCTTCTCTACCCTCTCCGTGGGTAAGTGGTGCGACAGTTCCGAGAGAAATGCACATGCTGAGCTCTTCGATGCAGTACGACCGAGCCACCACGGCTGTCCCCCGCGCACCCCATCCGACGAGCATTCCAAGCGCATGGCACAGCGACTGCGCAGCATTGGCTGCTGTCTCTTGTCCTGACCATTACCATCTCGGTGCTGCTCTGCTACCAAGCCGTGTTTCAGACCGACAGCCCAGCCGCCGCTTCCCTACGGAATCTACCCAAGCATGTCTGGACCTCGACGACGGCAATTGAGGGCGAGCGGCCCGCCGATGTGGTGGTGCGACAGGTCTGGGTGCATGGCGACTACATGAAGGCGATAGAATTGCCTGTCCTGCGCGAAGCCATGCACGTGCAAAATGTCCTCATCGGCAGCGGCTTCAGCGGACCAGACGGCACCATCTACCCAGACCAGCACATTGCGGGATACGACGCTTCAGGATGCCTCACATCGGCCTCGGGCAACGGCTGGGGCTGGCATTCGCCCTTGATGCACTGGGACTGCTCGACAAGCGCTCTGGAAAGCGACCGCGACCTCCTAAAGACCATCAATTCGCAGGCTTCCGCGCAGTCAGCTCTGAATCTGACACTTCGGCCCAGCAGCCTGTTCGCTGGCAAGACTTTCTCCAACACCAAGCTGCGCGCAGCAGATGCATTGGTCATCACCACGTTCGACCAAACCCCGTCTGGTCTGGGACATGACTGGGATGCCAGGTCTCGTATGCTGGCCGAACACATGTCCCCAAACTGGACCATATTTCCTGAAGACGGCCGTGTTGTCAACAGCCGGCTCTACGAATTTCACTTCAGACCAATGACCTTGGTCGACGATCTACTTCTTACCGCATCCTATGGTGTGACTGCAGTATATGTCATCTACAGGATGATGCAATTGCGCGCAGTCAAGAGCTGGTTTGGATTGCTTGTTACGATTTGCGCAAAAGTATGACATCCATTCCCTCCGTCTCTGATCATGCTGATTTGATTTGCAGATGACGATATGCATTATTGCCAGCTTTACTTTGTGTACATACCTTGGAATCAACTTAACGCGTATACCCCGGCCATGGTTTCCCGCAGTTGTCTTTTGTTTTGGGCTTGGGAACATGTGAGTCTACTCAATCCTCTGACATGTCTATGCTAACTTTTTCAGATTTCGATTAATTAATGTAGTATTAGAGACACCACCCGAGATGCCTCCACACCAGCGCATCGGGAATGCGCTTGGAGAAGTTGGCCACCTGTCTCTTGCAGTCGCCCTGCAAAATCTAGGGCTGATTTACCTCTGCTCCCGACTGGTCACTCCGTGGGTAGCCGACTTTTGCATCTTCGCCGCGGTCACTCTTGTCTTCGACTTTGTCTACCATCTCACATTCTTTGTTGCCGTTCTCAGCGTTGACGTGCAGCGCATGGAGCTCTCAGATTCGCTCAAGCGTGTTGATGTCAGCAAAAAGGCGAAGAGTCGACCAGAGCGACAAACCTGGCTTTCAGCACTACGAGAGGGATCACTACCACTCAGCACACGCTTTGCTGGAAGTGTTGCCATTTTCTCAATTATTCTAGCCATCAATTGGCATTTCTTCGACAGTAACGACCAGTCCTTGTCGCTACACACTCTTCGCCAGCGGCTCTCGTCGAGAACAAGAAAGCGAAGCACAGATATGACGTGGAGCCCACCCCCCATCAATCAGGCAAGAACGCCTGCCGATTGGCTCCGTATTCAGGACCACAACACGGCCCGAGAGCTCTTTGGTTTCATCAAACCCGGTGCTCATAGCTTCGTTGCTCGTATCTACGACCCTCTTCTCGTCGTGTCCAAAGGAGCGTACGGTAGAGACAGACCCCAGCCGCCATCGAACTTTGCGGAAGGCTTCCTCAAATTTGCACAAGGTCATGCTTTCCCTGCCGCGTTGATACTCGTCTTCCTCATTGCTGGCGTCACTTTGTTCATGAACTATCTGCTCTGGACAGGCCTTCCAGAGCTGGTGGATGAGAGCACCGAGGAAGAATCTGCGTTTTCTGTTCAGACGCTGTCCACGCCCCAGACGCTGGACATAGTGCGCCTTGTCTCCTGCTCGAGGGGACATGTCGCTAGCATCTCCCTTGATCGCTCCACGTCGATATCGATCAATGGACGACGTGGATACACGCACGCCATCCTTCAGACGGCCACGATAGAACCTAAGCTCTGGCCTATACATGCTACCGCTATGGATGACAGAGGTAGATACCTCGCGCTGTATGCCGAGAACGGCAACATTGGTTTGTGGAGCATGAGAGATTCTCGCTTTTCCCTCTTCAGTCAGATCGACCTGCGCGGCCACGCTCCGGTCTTCTTCTCATTTGTGACAATATCACATGGGGACGTTGAAAAGTCCGCACTGGTTATCCTGAGCTCTGACGGGCATCTGTCCAAAATGGATGTCCTCACAGGTACGATTAAGACAGAGCGGATTTGCTCCAACTCGATCGTCTGTGCAACGCTGTACACCTGCATCAAGAGCATCACCAGCCTCGTTTTCGTCACCAAATCCGGGGAAGTCCACATATCGCCTCTAGGAGAGGACGATACCATTGGGTCAGAAGTTGTAGCCGGTCTCGACCCGGGCCCACCACCAGGCAGCAACCCAGCGAAGATCAAATGCATCCAAGGAGTTCCTGAGCTTGGACTCATCTTTGCGCTTCGCGATGAAGAAGCCGAGATCTTTGACTTCAACAGCCGCGCATTGGTGCACTCGTTCTCCATCGGTCATGTCAAGCCACACTCCTTCCGCATCATGCATGTGGCGCGTCGATCGTGTCAATGCGGAGCCCCCGCAGTCCAGTCGCTATCAGTCGCTTACGCAGAACAAGACACGGACCATATGATCATGCAAACTTTCACGGTTGATGCTTCGCAAGCCTCCCAATTGTGTCTAGGTAAGCCTTCGGATCGAGGCAAATTCAACTGCAAGGGGCTTGATTGTGCCTTCGAAGGCGTGCACCTAGTAGAGCCTGCGGGTGTCTGGGAGTCAACGAGTGCATCCAATATTATCGGCATCAGGAGAAGCAATCCGTCACCAACGCCGTCCTCAACCACGTCTGGTACCGACGACGGTCACTACTCAGCAGATCCTGCCGCCCTTGCATCTGCATTGAAGCAGCGTGGAAGAAAGCAAAGCGTCCAAAATATACTGCCGAACTTCGGTAGCACTACCACCAGGCATCCACCAGCGACCGACACCGACGTCTGGGAAGCTTGGACGCTGTCTTCAACAGGCGAGTTTCGCTCTAGACTTCTATGTCCCGACGACCTCGACGATCCCACGGGCGCATTCCAAGACGAGCTCTTCGTAGCATCTCCCGGTCCCATCACGAGACTGGGGAAGCGAAGTGTTGCCGTCGGCTTTGGCAACACTGTCAAGATCATCACTGTAGGGAAAGAGGTGTTACAGGGGTCTTCAGGTATGGACAATGCGACGCTGGAAAATGGCTACGCATCTATTAGTAGTCGAGCGCGGAGAGGGACGCCTAGGAAGATACAGTAGTGAAGACATGGCATAGATGCGACATTGGAGTCGTGGCTTGGATGATCGATGGTGTACTATATCACAGGGAGAGTCAAGAATACATGCAGGGCTAATTATCCGATTTGATCTACCTTCTAGTCATGTACAATATACATAGTCTATACCTACTCATGTGTGAGGAGTCGTCAAGAGGCGTCATCTTCTTTTCAGGTGTTCATTTTCCATGTAGCAATATCACACATTACACATTACCTTTCTGAATCGTGCATACGTCAGGATCTGAGACAAAACTTCACTATTCGATCCTCACATCGTGGCATCAGTCCTATACCTGCGCGTGGTTCGATTCATTGCTCGTGTCCGAAGCAAGAATTGAGCAAAGGGTAGCCATGCAAGTCGCAGGGCGAAAAAGAGGGAGAGAGATGAAAACCAAGCACTGAAAGAAATTAAAAAACTCGTCTTTCTTTCTCGACTGCAAGTAATCCAGTTCTACTCTGGTAGTTTGTAGAAAGCTATATATGTAGTCCTCAACCAAAGCAATCCACAAATCTCACTCAGTCAGCACCCCTCGCTTCTCTTCGATTGTGACTCAATGACTTGCTTGTAAAAGTAAAGTAGTACTACATGCTCGCATAAATCAAGCATCATTGACCGCAGTGAACCGGGGTCGTTTCGCACTCGGTTCGTTGTCGTTACACGCCCCAGACCCATCTAGATAAATGGACACCTAGCCCGCGGGCCCCGTGCCCAAACTCGCAGTGTCCATTGGACTTCCGCCACCGCCGTTCGCCGTCCGTCTACGCGTCCGGATCGCCTTCTTCCGCCTGTCTACCGAACCGCCGGCTTTTCCGCCCTCGGCGACATCGACCATGTTCAGGTCGTCTTCGTCGGGTCTGTCTGCGTCGTCGTCGCGCTCTTCCCAGTATCGACGCGTCTCGTCGAGTTCCGTCACGTCCTGTGGGCGCATTCGTAACCACTTCATGCGGGGTCCCGAGCGTGCGCGTTCGCTGACGCGGAAGCCGTAGATGCGAGGCTCGTAGATGCTGCCCGTACCGAGGCCAGGCGCGAGGTTGTGGGGTGCGACGCCGTTTATAGAGGTGACGTTGGCGGGGGTCGTGTTGCGCGGCTTGCCGTCGGTCGTCTGGGCTTGCAGTTGGGCCAGGGCATCGATGGTTGCTGAGGCACTGCTGCGCAGGCCGCCGCCAATGTCGAGGTCGGTGAAGGTCATGAAGAAGAGGGAGGGGAACGTGGTTCCAAAGAAGGCGCCATCGACGGTCTGAAATCGCGAGTTGGGTGGGGTGTAGACGTCGAGGCACGAGGGGCAGAAGAGTTTGACCGTCTCGTGGCCGGGGCTGTCATTCAGGCCTACGGGGAGGACTTTGCACGAGTTGCAGTGTACGCGCGGGCAGGTGCCAAAGTGCTGCAGCTCGTACTTCTCGGCCATTTGCTGGATGCCTGGTCGCGACGTGATGTAGCGCTGGTGTATCAGGCCGTAGAGCAGCTCAGCAGAGCTTTCTATCACGCTGAGATCCGATGCTATCCGCAGGTGTCTTCGGTCGCCCGCTCTGCGGTATCCGGGTGTTCGGTCGTCGCCCAGGTCGTCCTCATCGTCGTCGTCCTCTTCCTCTTCTTCTTCCTCGTCGTCCTCCTCGGGCTCGACGTCTAGTATCATCTCCAGCGCCTCCTTGTACATGGGCACCTGCGACTGCAGCCCCGTCAGGTTAAAGTCATCCTCGATAAAGTCCTCCGTCACCTCGGCAAAGTACTCGTGGCCCAGCAGCCCGCAAAAGGACGCGATCCACGACTCGGTCACCTGAGATGACGAAGACATGCTGTCAGACTCTTGCGTGTGGTCGGCCACGATGTGGGCGCTCGTCGGGGTGCTGCGCGCAACAACAGCGCACGGCTACCGAATAGCGAGGGGCTCGAAAATGTGGATGTGGGGGTGCCCGCCCGTGTCACACGGAAAACGCTTCTGCCGCTGCAGACAGTCCAAGACTCTCGTAGATAGTGCACCCAGTAAGCCACACCAGTGGCCCGGTTTATCGCATCTGTGTCGGCGTGGGTTGTTGGGGTGAAGGAGTGCACAGAGTTGTGTTGTGATGGAGGAGGGTGGGGGTGCGGTGGGCGAGCGAGCGTCGAGACTTGTGGATGCGATGGACGTCTGTCTGGGCCCGATCTGCTCTTGGATCTGTTAGAATATGGCTTGGGCGGGTGAGTGCGCGAGAACGTGAAGTTGAGAGCTGGAGGTGGTAGGGTCGAGGCTGCCGCTTAGCGGCTCGTCCGTCATGCGCACGTGATCGCAACGTCAAACGATGTCGGTGAAGTGGTGGGCTGAAACAGTGTGTTATCGCCGCCACCCACCGCCAGAATGTGCTTCTATAATACTATGATATTTGACACTCAGAATAGATCCCGCAAAATCTTCGCCAACTCGTCGTTCTCCTGCCCAAAGGCATGTGGGTTTGCAAACTCTCCATTCGGCGCCATCTCGGACGACGTCCCTCCAAAGCCGTTGAGATTGAACAGACCCCCAGCAGCCTCGAACAGCGTGGTAAGGTCGCTTGCCATCCCATGCGGTGTGTCGAGGTTGTTTCCATTACGACCGTTCGAATACAGAGCCATCTCGTCGACTTGATGCCCAGCTAGGCCTGCCATTGCAAGAGCAGCGGACGAATGTGCTTCGCTGGTATCGTCGTGCCGGACCACCAAGCCCAGGCTCGGTCCGACTTCCTTGAGCGCTTTGATAGTCTTCCACAGGCGCTTGGAGACGTATGATGTGGATGAAAGTCCGCGGACAAGCTCAAGAGCCATGTAGAATTCGTCGCGAGACGTCTGGCTGAACTCGGCCGGTGCATGAGCCACTGCGAGGAAGAGAACTGCCAATGCTGATATCAAGAAGTAGTTGTACATTGTCTGCTGGGATTGGTAAATGTCAGACGTCTGGTTGATATATGTCAGGATTCGGATCGTGTCTTTGGCAACCTTGACCACGACGTGAGCGAAGTCCAGATGCTCCATGATCGTCGTCGCTGTGTGCAGAACAGGGCGATATATGAGTATGCGCATCTGGTTCGCACGAAGGTAGAGTACGACCTGCAGGCGATGGAAGGCGCGTGCCGGGGGTTCAATGTTGCGACCGCTCTCGGGATGAGTGAACTTGAGTGATTCCGGTATCGATCTATGCCAATTCAAGACTTGGAAGTCGAGGAACGACATGTCTTCCTTGTTGATCTTCTCTTGAGATGCGACATCGGCAACCGATTTCCATACTTTGGAACCAATGATGCTGTAGGATATCATGCAGTTTAGATATGGTGTAGACTCGTGCGATGATACGTCCTACCATGGTTAGCATGGCTTCTGGCGACTAGACTGAGTTCACCCATACCGGCTTCGGAATGTTCGGATCAATGTCAGTATCTTGCAAAGCGAAGGGCATGCCTGTCCCAAAGCTCCACCTTCTGTCCAGGACATAGATACACCAGAACGTTCGGATAGCAGCGGCCTGCTCATCCGGATCAGAAAAAAGTGAAGCATATGTTTCGCGGCGGTGCAGCCCCAACTCGAGGCAGTGGCGGGCAGCGAGACCAACAACCCGCCAAGCCAAGGCCTCGTCGTCCTTGGTGAAGTGATACATGGCCTGGGCGGTTTAGCGACGCTCATGTCAGTACAAGGATGAACTTACCGTTAGCGCCAGCAGATTGATTCCATGCAAGCTGACCGGTTCAGACAAAGTCTTCTCGACCACCTTGTGCACGTTTTGGAACAACTTTTCGCCCAAGGTGTCCTTGCCCTTGCCTTCCAGAACCAATGTGATCGCTAAAATGAGCTTCAAAACACTTGTCTGCTCGTCCATAATAGCATCAGATCCAGGTAGTCCACCCTGCATGAGCCCCGCGCGGGTCGCAGCTTCAACAAACGTGAACAGCATCTCGGTATAGCGAAGTACCTTGTCAAGCTCCAGTATAGGATACATGACGCCCTGCTCCTCATGCCAGACATGCACCAGCCTCAGCGCCTCTTGTTTTGATATGTTCCATATCGGGTCCTTATCAGCATGCAGCTGGGTCCCCGTCCGAAACGGTGGAATCGGCGGCGATGCCCTCGGGGTCGCATCATGATTCATTATACCCTCATCTTCTGTCTCGTCCGTGGCCGTTATGCCCATAGTTTTCAGGCTGGATCTGGCCACGCCAAGGTTGAAGGTGCTCGACGTGGGCCCGTGGAAGCGAGGGTACAGAAACGACTTACTCCGCGACCGCGCGGTCGAGGGAAGCATGGGGAGTTGTGGGTTCGTGTCAGCGCCGGTGAAGGGCGTGTTGACGGAGCCGTTACTCGCTGTCTGCACATCGACTTGTGCGCGGAGGTTGGTCAGATTGGCGTAGAGGTCGTCGACTTGTTGCTGGAGGGACGAAAGATGGGCAGACATCTGCTTGAACTCGCTGTGTTACAGTCAGCTTCTGTCGTGAGCTCATCACACATAGATATAACGCACTCGGTCTCCTTGAAGTTGTTGCAGCAGTTGGGCGCATACTGGCAGTCGAGGTTGAGGTTGCCGCATCGCTGACATGGTGTCTGGCCGTTGCACTTGATCTTGCGCCGCTTGCATTCGTTGCTGGCCCCGATTAGCACAAGCACGCGACTTTGCTGGATAGGCGCATAATTACCATGCGATGGAGATGTAGCGGTTGCGCTTCGCCCGTGGTTGTGCCGACCCTCCATCGTCGTTCTTGCGCTTCCCGTTGCCGGCCCCGTCGCCAGGGGGGCTCATCGTGTCACTAGCATTATTCCTATCGCGCGCATTCCCTGCTGTTGCGCTCATCTCGAATTTCGCTGGAAGATGGCCCGGGCCGGAGCTGGTGGTGAAGGGAAATGTCCAAGTCGAGGCTCGGCACTATGGAGCACGGGCGGAATTGGTCCTCGATGGCTCCACTGATGTGATGTGAGTGGTTTGCGGGGGAGGAACGCCGGTCACTAACCCGCGTGATTCGTCAACGCTGCACCCAATGGCAGGTGGTGAATTTAGCAGCCGTTATCTCATTTCTTTGTCCAGGAGGCTCCTCAGAGATGGATTCAGATGAGTAATTAACTATAGAATTATAAATCATACACAATATAACCCACAGACATGCTCCGTATCAAACAGTCAACTGCTTCCTCAACACTGTCCACAGCTCAGCAAGGCTAGCCACTGAGCCCTGAACCAGACTCCGCATGGCATCTTTGACGTCTCTGAAACCCACGCCGCTCTGACGCAGACGGTATGCGCCAACCACCGCCAACAAGACCGCCAAGACACGCGTTGCTCGTGTGCGTCGGATGTTCCAAATCCCGCGCCGCGTGTACGCAATATTCCAGTCATCCCACTTGGGAAACATGCATCGCCTCTGGAAGTCAACCTGCGTGAACCTGTGCAGTTGTTAGTAAGTCTTTTGGAAAGTACCTGCTTGTTATACGTACGGATACACGGTCGAGTTCCAACCGTCCTCGGTGAAGTACCAGCTGGCACACCCACTCCTCCACACCGTGTCCTTGAGTGCCGTCTGCATTTCGTTCGTGAACGCAATCTCCGCTTCCTTCTTGACGTCCACCGTCTCTGCGTCTCCGTTCAAGACCAGCTTGATGAATTTGAGACTGTAGTTGACCATGTTTTCACTGGCCAAGACTACCGAGCTGTGTCCTGTCGCTGTATTTGGTCCAAAGATGAGGAAGAAATTCGGGAAGCCGTCCATGGCCGTTCCTTGATATGCCTGTGCGCCGCCTCGCTCGTCCATCAGCTGTACAAGGTCTTTTCCACCCTTCCCGACCACCTTCAGAGGGTGGAGCCAGCGGGTAGTGTCAAAACCGTTTGCAAGAACGATGATGTCCGCAGGTACTTCTCGCTCGGGGTAATCCTCTTCCTTCACATTCCGTGGGTAGGTGGCGCCTGGACCGATGACAACACCGCTTTCTGTGACTCGATTCATTGGCTGCGTGGTCAGCTCAATCCTCTCATCATTCAAGCTCTTCAGCCATGTCTTATCAAAGATTCGCCTCTTGCAGCCCACACCATAGTCTGGCGTCATGATCTCGTGGTACTTCTCTGGCACCAGTCTCCGCATGTGCTTCAGTACCTGTTCCTCGTAGATCTTCCTGTGCTTCGCAGCATATGGTGTATTCGGGAACAGCTTCTTGAAGGATGCTTCGGTACCTGCGTAAATCATGAAGCGTAGCAACTCTTTCAGGCCTGGGATATTATTCATAAGCTTGGGTCCGTTTTGACTCCACCACTCGTCTCCCCCTGGCGCTGAGACACTAGGTACGACCCAAGGCGGTGATCGCATCAACTGCGTAACCTTCTTTGCGTTGTGAGGAGCCTTTGGCAGTCTCGGTACGAGCTGTGCGGAGCTGCATCCAGTGCCTACGACGACGACATTCTTGTCCGTGAAGTCGACGGTCTCGTCCCATCGAGCGGAGTGAAACATCTTGCCCTTGAAGTTTTCGATGCCTTTGATCTGCTCTGGCCAGCCTCGCGGTTCAACCAGTCCTCCAACACAGCTGATTACGACTTTTGCCTTGACAACTTCTGTTCCGGAGTAAACGGCTGCCTCGCCCATTTCTTCCACGGCCTTCATGCGATCCTTTGACGATAAGTCGCCCATGCCCGCGGTCATATGCTTGAGCGTGACCTCCCATAGTTGCTCGTCCTCGAGCCATTTGCATTGTTCGATGTCGGTGTTGAGCTCGATCTTATCCGTGATCTGATACTGTTCGCAAACTTCGTGATAGTATTGCACAATCTCAGGTCCGGGAGGGTGGAACGACGTCCAATTTGGGTTCTGAGCGAAGGAGAAAGAATAAAATGCAGCGGGGACATCACTGTCGAGGCGTCAGCTCTAATCCTGTTCAGGATCGTGGGCCGGAGAAGCGAGTGGAGTAGTAAGATCATTGCTGACACACATCGCGTTGTGACATACCATGCAACTCCGGGGTAGCGATTGATCCACCACGTCCCTCCTATGCCTGCTTGACGATCGAATATTCTGAATTGGTCAAAACCAAGCTGCTGCTTGAGCTGACAGGCCATAGCAATGCCAGAAGCACCAGCGCCGACGATGACAACCGGATAATAGGTATAAGCATCGTGCCCGTATCCATTGACTCGTCGTATTGATTCGCGGATCATCGTGAATGTGTCAATTGAGGAGTGGCGGGAGCACTGTCTGCAATGTTCAGGCACGTAATGAGATGTGAACGCGCCGCAAGTGTGGGGTTTGAATGTTGCTCGGATCGTACGTTCAAGCCCCGAGATCAACGGTGGAAGCACACAGTTTGTGTTCGAGGAAGAGACGAGGAGCACAAGATGTTGCAACAATAAGCTGCTGGAGCAGAGGAGGTTCAGGGCGCAAGGCCATGATCAGTCGATTAGTATGGGGCGTACAAACAGCTGGATGCCTCGGCACGTGGAACAGGGGCCAGAGAGGTTGCTATGCACGAATCGTTACGTGTCGGGCTAATTGCACGGAGGACCCTTGTGTGAATCGCAACAAATGCCAATCCCAGAACGGATAATGGGCGACGCTTGCTCCACAACTGGACCTTACGGCAAGCCTGCCGTGTAATTTGCGGGGATGGTGTATGGTGTCTGTAATTGCTACTCGTCCCTTCGTCTGTATGCTGCTCACCTCGGCCCATGGAGCCTCTCTGGTATCTACTCTTCCCCGCTCAGGTTCATTTATAGCATGTGAAGGCAGCCGATTTCTAGTGATGCAACCATCTGAAAAAGCACATGTGATCCAGGAGTACTACAACGATCTATCATGAGATCAGTCGACAGAACATCGCACATGAGGCTCATCAGCATCCTCTGCCCAGATTTTCACATTGCATCGATCTTGTTAGATTCTCCCTGGTAGAGTTGTAAGACTTCAGACGGCATTTGCGATGTGTCACCCAAAAAAAACAGCTCCTCTCACATTTTCGCTCGCATGCGTCAACATGCGATATCATAATCTTTTAGCTTAACCAATTCGTATTCTCACTATACTGTTCTCCTCCAGCACCTATTCTTCCAACGGGCGACCACATAGATTCGCCTCTCTTGCCCTGGTAGCTCGGTTCCAGCCCGTCCTGAGTATAAAGACCGCCTCCTTAAAACCCACAAGCCCCCATGAACAGAAGTGATTATAGCAAGCGATCGGAAGGTATCAAACAATAGAAGTTACCAAATTGCCGTTCCCAGTCATCCATGGTCCAAGGCCACGGGCCCATCATCAAACTCCTCAAAAATGCAACATGTCCATCCAGGACGAAGCAACGCCCTGCGGGGTATTTCGCCATGTCGCGCATGTATCCAGTAAACGCCAGCTCCGCGGTCATGGTAGGTGTGGTTGAATTGCGTGGCGAGGCTGAGCTCCAATGTTCAGCCTCGACTTTGCGAGCGCGAGAGCAAACGGGATGCAACCCGCCAACGTAGCTGTTCCACTCAGCTGTTGACTTCTTGAGCTCGACGCACCGCATTTAAGGCCGAGGGGCAAAGGTCTCTTTGTTAATTGCAGCTGCTCGTCTCGACCTCGATCCCGGGCCTCTTCACGTCCCAAGGGGTGCAAACCTGTATGCGCCCTCTTCGCTTCGATGCGAATTTCCATTTCGTGTCCAATCGCAAATCTTCACTCGATCAGCGGTTTCCGGGCTCCTCCGACTATTGCGATACCGAGCGATCGAAGACCGTCTGGATCATTTGCGCGTACGATTATACTAGCTGGTAACATGGGGTTGTCGGGTGTAACATGTGCGGCGTCTTTAGCCGCTTGCTCAATAGCTTCCATCTCTTCTTTGCAACCGGCGTGGTCGAAAGGGCAAACGACAATGGGTTGACGGAGAAGAATGTCTTTCGCTGAAGACATTTGCGCCTGTGGAATGTCAGTGTTTATACTATGGCAACGAGTCGGCTGAGCGTACCTTGACAGTAAGGTAGTATTCGATCTTGTACAACGTGCCCGTGGTAGTGAAACCGTTGACAGCGTACATGGGGAACTCCTTCTTGCCTCGTGGTATTATGCCGTCGTGATCGCGCAGGTCTTTAGCAGGGAACACTAGGCCCAAATTCGTGAAATAGCCAGCCTCGGGCATTTTCACTCCCACACGCTGTGTCGTTGTCGCTAGTGTCTTGACTTTCCGTGTCGGTTCGTCCCCCTCGTGGTTGAAAATGATTTCTTCGTCTATGCCAACTGTAATCTTCGAGATGGTGACCCTCTTTGCCTTGCTCAGCCAGTCGGGATTGGGACTAAGCTTGATGTATACCGATACCGGGTCTAATGGACCATAGCTCCAGCGTGGTAAGCTTATGCCCAGGGTCACCAGATGGTCCGTCACTCGCTCGGCGCTCTCGGGACGATTGTACATGCCGAATGTCGATAAGGTGTCGTATCGTTGTATGGGTACTGCGAAGGGGTACTTCTTCTGTTCTTGCGGCCCTTGCTGTACCGTCACGACAAGTTCGTAGAATGTTTCAGCGGTGCGACTGGGCAGCTGCAGGCTGGCGGGCGGAACTCTCCTAGCGACCTCCTCGCCGCCGCGGCCATATGGTATGAAGATGACAAAAGGCAGATCCATGCACAATATACTCTCGTATTCTCTGCCTGCATGACATCGATACAAGAGCATCTCCTTGCCCACAATATCTGTGATCTCCTTGCGTGGGGCTGCTAAGTGCTTCTTTGTGACCGAGTCGGCGGAAGGATGTATAGTTTCGCGGCGGTGCAGCGCAATGGTAACGAGAGAGACATTGACGGGCGCGGAAATGCCCACCAGCGGGCGAATCTCGACTTTCCCTTCTATGCGCGGCTGTACAGGGTGTCAGCATGGGCCAAGTAAGGGCGGCAGCGGACGCATGTCGTGGAGCATGTTGACAACGACGTCATCCTCGAGTCGCTCCATCAGATGCGCACGCAGCAGAGAGACATACCAGTGTCGCTGATATGCCCGGGTAGCCAACTAGGAAATTGCTGTTTGGCGGACCCGAGACACGTACAAAGGCCGACATTGTAGCTTATGGAAGGGTAATGGCCGGCGCAGGTGCCTGAGACGACAACAGGCGCTGCATGGGCGTCGACGTGAGACTCTCCAAGCTTCCTCAGCTGTCGACGGCGCCTTTGCGGGATTCGAAGGTGGTGCGCTGGGCGGGACAGGGCTGTGCCGTGCTGTGCTGCGAGAGCTGGGGGGCTGCAAGTGGGGCGGCAGGATGCTGGAGTAAGAATGCTGGGAGCGGCGGGAGTCGTGTGGGCTGGTAGCGAGTTGTACGCACTGCGGCGGTCCGAATAGAGCGAGCGCGGGCTGCTGCAGTCGTATCGTGGAGTTGTGTAAATGCGCGGGGACCATGCGAAGGGCTGGCCCCATGTCGTCAAAGGTATCCTAAGGCGGCGGTGGAGCTTGGTGCGGGCCAATGCTGCTTACGCTTTCAACCGACTGCTCAACATCAACCACGTCAGAGGAGAACAATCACAACGAAAAATAACGTGCATTTCTGACTACATCTGTCAGTGTAAATCAACTCCAGCCATATTCAGATGTGGATGTTCTCAGGCATCTTTCACGTGTCTGGTCTCCTTCTGTGCAGAAGGCTGTAAAGTATATGGCAGCATCTTGATCAGTTGATACGGTCATTGCGATCAACATTATATTCATGCTAGTGCACAGCATGTCAATATCACATTCAACCTGCACTATTGGACAACAGTTCACCTTTGTGCCACTGGCTGAGTGTTCAACCGTGATCGCGATGTACTTCCTTGACAGTTCATGAGACTGGACCTTCATATGTACATGCAAAATACTCCTATCGTGAACATGAATTGACAAGAGCCTATTGAAATTGCTCGGATATGGTCGGAAAGTCAATAGACAATGAAGCAGTGTGGTATGATCTAAGATTACCGGGGTCTCGCGCTAACGACCACCCCTAGTCCCACGCGCCGTACCTTGCATCACTTGGGCCTCTTCCAAGCTGCAACTGATCCTCAACTCGGCCGTGCAGCTCCCAGCACCACCACCATGTCAGTCACTGTACGCACCCCGAATCCAAACCTCCCACTTGCATCTCACCCGAGCCCTACTAACAACAGACCAGCTCCACACCACCCTCGGCCCCATCAAGCTCGAAATCTTCTGCGACTCCGTCCCCAAGACCTCGGAAAACTTCCTCGCCCTCTGCGCCTCCTCCTTCTACAACTCCTCCCCGTTCCACCGCCTCATCCCAAACTTCATGGTCCAGACCGGCAGCCCCGCATCGGACCCCAAATCCAAATCCTCCGCCTCCATCTACGACACGCCGAACCAGCTCTTCGAAGACGAAATACGCCCTGCGCTACGCCATAATGCGCGCGGCATAGTCAGCATGGCGAATAAGGGGCCGAATACGAACGGGAGCCAGTTCTTCATTACGTTTGCGGCGGCCCCGCATTTGGATGGCAAGAATACGGTGTTCGGGAAGGTGTTGGAGGGGGAGGAGGTATTGGATGAGATGGAGAAGATTGGGGTGGATAAGAAGAGTAGGCCGCTGCAGAAGGTGGAGATTAATTCGGTTACAATACATGCGAATCCGCTGGCTGGATGAGTAGGGGAATTTCAGCTTGACAACAAGAGAGATAAAGAGCAGAAGAGAGAAGTGCAGGATAAGATGGCGGCAAGCAGGCACGGTCGAAAATGCTTCATCTTCATATGGCTGGCGAAGCCTGGATATCTACGGCGCCCCGACCCAATGCAAACGGAAATGGAAATCTATCAAGCCCTCGAAAAGCGGAATCAGGCACCGTTGGTCGTTGCGCCATTCGCCGCGGCGTGCTCCTCCTCGTAGCCTTCCGTCTTCATATCGTTCAGACCCAACGACTCCATCTCCTCCTCAGTCCGCTCGTAGTCCTCGACCTTGATCTTCGGGTCTGGCTCCGGTGCAGTGAAGCTCTGGACGTAGCTGCTGGCGAGGGGATCTTCGAGAATAATGGTGAACTTGACCTCACCATTGATGGCAGACGAAAGCTTGTCGAAGAACTCTGTCCATTTACTCTTGGTCGCCGAGTCCATCGAGTCACCACCATCACCGACATCGAAGATGGAAGACTTGAGGTCGTCTCGTACTTGCGTCAAAATACCTTCGACCGTGGTAAATCTGCCACCAAGTGTACCAGGCTCAACGCTGAGGCCGAGTTCGGGACAGGACAAGGCGCACGACTCGGCCTTGAGGATATCGCGCGACATGTCTTCCTTGTCGTCGATGGAGACAGTGATACGGCGGGCCTGTTCTGGCACCTCACCTCCGGTCTTGACTTCGTTGCTTCGGTCTATAATACGTTAGTATAAGGACAGGACGCAAATTAGAGATTGAACTTACAGCCACAATGTTCGCAAACAGTGCTCATAAGCACGACTTGCTTGAAATGTGGAATGTTGACCATCTTCATGTTTGTTGTGCAGGACATAGTACATCCTGGGCAAGTAGCTGGAAACGAGTACACTTGGTTCTCGACGATGTCGTCCTCATCCACGTTGTTAACCATAGAACCAGAAGGCATCTCAGGATACATCTGGTTAGCTTGATATTCTGGGCGGATCTCAGTAGCCGGTGCCTGGCCGCTCGTATCACCGAGTCCAAGCGCCTCATTCTGCGCAGCTGTTCGTGGATATTCGCTGCGGGAGTACTTGCCTCCCAGTAGCTGGCTTGGTGGCTCAATAGAAGAGTTACCCGCGGGGTCGTCAATTGTGAGCTTGAATGGCAGCTTCTCTCCACTTGCCATCTGCTTGATGGTCTTGATGACGCCTTGGAGCTTCTCGTACACCTCCGGCATAACCTCTTTCCGCTCTTCTTGCTTCTGCTCCAGATCTTGCGCAACCATGGACAAGATGCCCTCGACATTTGATAGTTGTCCTCGACCTGGGGGAATTTCAAGGTCGATATCCTCGATGCGGAATACTGCCGTATCACTCTTCACAATCTGGCGACTGAGATCGTCCGCCGAATCGACCCTGAGTGTGAATTTGATTCCGCGTTGTTGGATCTCGCCAGCGGGCTGGACTTCGGTGTTCTTAAAGTGGCAATGCGGGCATGCGAAAGACATGATCACAATCTCGCGAAAGAAGGGAATCTTTGTGAGCAGAAGTCGTGTGGTACCCTAAGATGGTCAGCTAGTATTCTCATAGTGCGGCATGTGATATTCGTACATCCTCGTGGCAGTTCATGCACAGACTCTCGATTTCGTCGACCACTCTTGTGTCGTCGTCGCTTTGTTGTGCGCTCGCCTCAGCGACTTTTCGACCCATGTCCTCGAAGAGGTCCTGCGCGAGACTTCGTTGTTCCGTCATGTTGGCAGTTTTGTGAATGTGAGAGTGTGAGTGGTGGTTGAAAGCGAAACTCGAAGTTCTTGCTGTGTGCGAAATCTAGTATGACGAAGTTCTGGAAATTTTGAGAGCCCCGCGCCGGAGTTAGCGTGTTAGCGGGGCAGGAGTCCTTCTGGCGCATTCGCTGCATGTGGACCCTAGCTGCATTCCAGCCTTACAGCACGTTTCGATCCCAATCGGCTGACTACCTTGGATGTAATTCCGGATTGAGGGACGATGATATGCCCAGGCGTCTTCAAGCCACCTCCACGTTGGGGTTTCCAACATATCTCTTCCCTCACATCGCAAAGTCCATGAGATCCAAACCTTGGTTTGAGCTCTTGGTCTTATTCTTCGCCAACATGGCTTGCAAACCACCTTTCCGTGCTTTTTGTCTTTGTTTACTGCTTGCATTCGGAGTCTTGGGCGCCTTGGACTCGGCATCTTTGGAGGGCACACCAGCGAACGCAGTTGGCTCAGTCGACGTAACATTCTTCAATCTTTTCAAATGTCTTCTTGGTTGAGCTGGAACTGGCTGTTCAGTCTCTCGCTGGCATCTTGAGCAGCTGTATATGACTTTGGTCGCAGTTCCATTCGTTTTCGCGTCTTGCTTTCGACCTCTTTGCTTGCTTCGCGATTTCCCTCGAATTGTGCATGACCATCCTGGAATCATGACATTTCCACAAGCACGGCACGTGTTGCGGCGAAGTGCCTCTGACTCTTTCGTTGTGGTTGTGGCATCTGTTTCGAGATCTTGGAAGAGCTGATTTCGCGCTGATCCGATGAACGCAGAAGCTGTGGGCGATGACATAGCAAGCAAGTGTGCAGCATTCTGAAGGTAAATAGCCCGTGCCGCAACGGGATCGGTCGCGGCCATATCGAAAAAAGACCTTGAAAATGTGGAAGATAAAAGAGGTTGAAAGTTGATGATCGACCAGTGATATCGATAGACATGCCGACCACCGACGCTAGCGCGGCCCCGAGCTTTCCTTTCCAGTCAAGCTTTCGAGGTCGAAGCTCTTGAAACACTCACTTCTCACACGCAAATGGCTCCTTGCGCAAGAACAGCGCCCAGCTAGACGAGAAGTCGTGTGCTACTTGATCGCAACTAACAGCCAGCACTAACGTACTATTCACACAAAGCACCATATCATGGCATTGCCAACATTGCTGTCGGAGCACGGCTTGCGCATAGCTGTCGAGGGTTGTGGTCATGGAGTTTTGCATTCGATCTATGCTTCAGTCGAGAAAGCCTGCGAATTGAAGGGTTGGTCGGGTGTCGATCTCTTGATCATTGGAGGGGACTTTCAGGTAAGTCAATACCTCGTTCGCTGGTTCACTGCATGCTAATTCAACAGGCTGTCCGCAATGCCTCAGATCTCAAGGCAGTTTCAATGCCCTCAAAATACTACGCTATGCACGATTTCCACGAATACTACTCGGGCGCACGAGTAGCTCCATACCTCACAATATTCATTGGTGGCAACCACGAAGCGAGCAATTACATGTGGGAGCTCTACTATGGAGGATGGGCAGCTCCAAAGATCTACTACATGGGCGCCGCCAACGTGGTTCGGCTGGGACCTCTTCGCATTGCTGGACTGTCAGGCATATGGAAGGGTTACAACTACAAGAAACCTCATCACGAACGCTTGCCATACAACAATGACGATGTGAAGAGCGCATACCACGTGCGCGAGCTGGATGTACGCAAGCTATTGCAAATACGGACACAGGTCGATGTTGGATTGAGCCACGACTGGCCACGAGGCATGGAGTGGAAAGGCGACTACAAGTACCTGTTCAGGTGCAAGTCAGATTTCGAACAGGAAGCCAAGGACGGAACACTAGGCAGCGTCGCGGCAACAGCGGTGCTTGAACGTTTGAGGCCTGCGCATTGGTTCAGTGCCCACATGCATATCAAATTCGCCGGGATATGGGAACACGCAGACGCACAAGCAATTGAGGATACTGGATCCAACAACCTCGATGACCGCACATCCGGCGAAGTCGCTGTGTCGACAAGAGCAAGTACATCGGAAGTACTTTCGAATACAGCACCCAAGAATGATGCTGAGATAGATCTCGATATGGATGATATTGATGACGACGAAGCCTCAGCTCCCATCGAGAAAACGACAAGCGAGAATACACCTTCCACAAGTGGCACCAATGGTACTTCGGAAGTGCCTCAGGACCTGAGAGATCTGCTACCAGAGTCATTTTCGCGACCCAAATTCGAACCCATATCGACTCTCCCTTTCCCAGTGGACATCACCAATAAAACAACCCAATTCCTTGCCCTCGATAAATGCCTACCCAAGAGGAGCTTCCTCCAGCTCCTGGATGTTACCCCACACTCGCCAAAGGACTTTGAACGCCCACTCCAATTGGAGCATGATCAGGAATGGCTCGCCATCACGCGCGTGTTCGCCTCGGATTTGCAAGTCGGAGATCCTGAAGCGCAAGTACCCGCAGATCGAGGCGACGCGCATTACAGACCATTGATAGAGAAAGAGATGGAGTGGGTGTATGAGAACATCATCAAATCTGGGAAGATGACGATACCGGACGATTTTGCGCAGACAGCGCCTATCTATGATCCTGCGCTAGGCATTCATACCGAAGAGTCACCACGCGAGTACAGTAATCCGCACACGCAAGCATTCTGCGATCTGCTGCAGATTCCGAACGTCTTTCACGCTTCAGAAGATGAGCGAGCACAGATGCTACAAAACGGTCCTAGACCAGAACAACCACGATCCAACCGCGGCGGCGGAGGACGCGGGGGCTTCAGAGGTGGGAATAGAGGTCGTGGTGGTGGCCGGGGAAGAGGTCCCAACAGGGGAAGGGGACGCGGCGGACATCGCGGGCGCTGGTGACGATATCGCTTCAGAAAGTACGCTTTGGAAATGCCTGATACGCCAATTACGCATGCACCCACGATAGCATTTTACATGACGACGAGCGGATCTCAGCACAGAGCACAAGCGGCGCGCTTCCCGTAGTTGCAGGATACCATGCAGACTTAGAAATCGTGGTGCCGTTGACATGACGGATGGCGCAGTGGGTGGAGTGCAGGTTAGCTGGTACAATGGCTAAGGGTCTTCAGGTCCGCTTGCAGGGCTGAGGGAATGCGCCATGATGTCGTGTGTCGTTGCACATGGGTACCATTTGAATTGCACACGGCACAGGCGCCTTGGGCAAGAGGTCCAGAGCAGTCTTCTCACGATAATTATGTGCACGAGTAGGCGCCGCACGACAATGACAGGCCGTGTCTGAGACTTCAAGCCGCGTCCCAAAGTGCGAAATTGCTCAAGTCTGGTCCTACGTCATCGGACATGAACAACGGCTGTGTCCTTTGCCCGAAATGTGACAGCTGCAGCACCCACGAAAACACAACACAAGACACGGAAGAATAGGATTGTTTCGACCACAGTTTCAATATCCAATATTGATTATGCCAGATCTGGGTAAAGCCAGTCTTGAGATGTTAGCGGCGCAGTTGGGGTTGATCGCGACGATCTCCTGCACGCTGTCTCTGAGTTTATTTGGCTGCCTGCTGTGACTCGCCATGGTCAGGCCGTGGCAAAAGGGCTTGCGCGTTGCTTCTCTGGGAAGACACCACATTGCTGCGCCGGCTGTTGTCGGGCAAGGCTCGCATGACTGGACTTGGACGCTCGAAACGAAGGATGCATGTATGGCTTGGAGGCAAAAAGCCAGTCGACAACAGTCCTCGACAGCGATTCGCAAGACACTTCGGCCGACTGCATCCACGCATGCGCCGAGAAACTGTACCTTTTCGCAACACGAGCCTGTACGATGAGCTATTCTCGGGGTATGCCAGAGTAAGATACTCCTCGCTCTCCGATGTGTGCTCGGGCCATGCTACACGCAATCCGCCTTGCGTTGGTTGTGGTGTCCATACAAAGTCCGTAGCCGCTCAGGGCAGGGAACCATGCACTTGTCAGCAGACCACGGCTCGATGGCAGTTTGCCCGTAGCACGCGAATGCGCACGTCTGGCCTTTGGGCCCACCGTCGTCATCCCTGGCATTAGTTCGTCCCGTTAGGCATCGAGACTGTGGGATCGGCGGTCTTAGGGTGGACCCCTGCTCCAGGGCCCTTGCTACCGCAAAATGCGGGCGTTGGCCATGTGCGCGTACTGAAATTAGGTGCGAGCAGTGTGGGTGCTTGCTTTAAAAGTCTGCTCCTGCGCGAAGGGAATTGTTTTTCGAACCATCTGACAGTACTTGTTGACTCTCGCTTCTTGGCCACCGCCGCATTCGCTCAGGGTCTTACACCTTGAGTCTCGCCCTCGCCCTCGCCATCCGTTCCTTGTGCTATTATTACACAGGGTCTGGCCTCGACTTCAATACTTTTGGACGACGACGACGACTACCACGTTTGTCCCAGGAATTCCAAACAAGTGGTCGATCATATTAGACTACCCACGTTCATACACCCTCAAGCATTATATAGGCTTCGAGTCTCTCCTGCTTCTTGACTCCACACCACCATCCATACCATTCGCCACCCACACTCACAATGGCATCTCGATTTGTTGAAAACCTCGAAGAGGTCCCCATCACCCATCCTCATCTCAATGTGTCCTTGGACGATATCCTTGCCGAGGAGAGCCGCAAGAGGTCCACCTCACAGTCCTCCGACAGCTCGCACACCGACCGATCTGGAAGCGACTCTGCTGCAAGCCCAACATCGCCTACCAGCGAAAGCAAGATGAACGCGATGAAGCGACGAGCGCTCACTCTTGGGAGTAAGAAGGGTCGTCGCACCTAATTGAGCCACTCTGGACTTTTGGTGGCGGCAAACCTCCACCAAGTCTATCACCTCTACGCCAAGAACTCGAAAACATCTCGACCAAGTGTTGGAAGAGAAGAATGTTTCGACTCCATATCGGCAAGTCATCACAAGACCTGGGATCAGGTCGAGGCTCAAACAAATGCCCTCATCACCACTCCATCACCATGGTTCGTGTTCGAATTGACCAATCATGGCGCCAGCGCCTTCCACTGAGCCCATCAAACATCTGAAGGGCCGAGTCGCGCAAGTCACGTGTGTCGCGAGGACATGGGGCAAGATGGCTATGGGATGAGATGAAGGTAATGAGGAATGGAGCGGAGCATGAAGGTTCTTTTTGAACGCCCCTCCTCTCTGAAGAACTCTTCTTCACGACCACTTTGAAATCATAAGGTTTCTAACATGGTCGATCCACGCATACTCTAGCACACTATCACAACTCAAAAGTACAAACAATATTATCCTATGCTTCACCACCTCATCCCATTACCCATGTGTCCTTACTGATTAGGACCGCACTTTCCCTTTCTTTAAGCACACCTGCCTCTACGAATCACAACTTCCTCGCCTCGCTCACCAACACACCACCATCAACATGCGACAGACCCATGCATGATGTCTCCAACGGAACCTCTCCATACACCTGACCTAACTATCGCCTACAACCTACTCCTATCAACCGGGACATTCCTAAACACCGAGAAATCTACCAAAAACGTGTCCCTCAAATTGCCGTCCCCACCGACCATGAACACACCCTCGCCTATTGCCTGTCTCGAATCGTACATCAACCCATCTCTCTCAATCGGCACATCATTCTTCAACGATGCGGCCGCGCCGGCTCTCCACCTGCTACCTAGCAGCATGCTCGGGCGGTTGAAGAACGTCGGGCCTGCGCGTGTCAAGGATATGAGAGCGCTGGGCCAATCGATGCAGATACTCTCTCACATACCCGTCGCGGCGAACGCATCGACGTGCGTGAGATACAACGACGCGCTTTTTGCTGCTATTCAGCTCAACTCGGACAAGTTCGCTGCACTTGCTATTTTACCTACGGATGGCAAGGAAGCAGCGCGTGAGCTGCAGCGATGCGTGACGAAGATGAAGTTCGTGGGCGGAGTCGTTGGACTTCGACCAGACGGGCGTGGAGGCACTGAGCTTGGCAACGACCTAGAGGACTTGTGGAACGTTGCGGACAGGTTCCGCGTGCCGGTCATGCTGAGAGATCTGTGGCCTGTTGGAGCTGAGGTGCGTTCATGATAGCACAGTTAGTGCTTGACATGGGTACAGAGGCTGATCGTGACCAGCTCCCCATCTTCCAATCCAACCTTTCAGAACGCGTGCTCGCGCCCATAGCTACTCATCTCCACACCTCACACAACCACTCCCCGCTTACACTGCTTCATCTCTACCTCACTGGCGTGTTTGATCGCCATCCGAGCTTGCGTCTGATTCTGCCACATCCTGGCTTGATCCCCTCATTACTTCCTCGCATCGAAGCTGTTCTGAGCAAGATCCTAACGGCTGATAAGCCGAGGCGCAAATATCTGGATGTGTGGCAACAGAACATATTCCTCACTACGGCGGATGTGCTGGACATGTCGGCGATGCGAACCCTACTAGAGCAGACCCCTATCGACAGAGTGCTGTATGCGAGTAACTACCCGTTAGAGGAGAGGGGCAAAGAGTTGATGCGGGAGTTGAAGGAGAGCGAGTTTCTGACGAAGGAGGAGTGGGAGAGGGTGGCTTGGGGCAATGCAGAGATCTTGTTTGGGTTGAAAAGCAGTGCCAGCAAAGGGAAAGAGAAGGCCATATGAACCTGGAAGACTGACAATGGCGGCAGATGGGAGAAAGTGAGACGGGACGAGAACTAGACTGATCACCTGGAAAGCATCAAGGAAACCAGCATTATTCAGCAACTATTCATTGCATTCATTTGCCGATGTGTCTATGCGCTCCAAAATTTGAACGCCCATCGTGTGTATGTGTATGACTCCATGTCCCTTGGTATCAATATCAAATCATGCCCGTGTCCATCGTCGTCTCGCCACGCAGTGCGCACAGCCTCGAAGCGGAGCGCTTATTTCTTGCCAGACTTCTTGATGCCCTGAGAGCCCGTGTTCAAAGGCCCCTTGCCCTTGCCGACCTTGTTGGCGAGCTCGTCGCGTGCCTTCTTGTCTGTGTGCGATATTGTCAGTCTTTGTACGGTTGTTGCAAGCGCTGGTGCCGCCCGGTGGGACCGCGGCAGAATGTGGAGTACGAACCGGCAGCGAGCTTGGCCTTGTATGCGATATCGTCCTCGTCGAGGTCTTGCGCCTTCTTCTTGGGCTTCTTGTTGTGGATGGGGTTGGTACCAGCTGTATCGCAAAAGTGTCAGCCTAATCGACGCAGTATTCTTTGACCCCGCTATTTGCGCGAATATCAGCGCGTCAGGCACTCACCTCCTTGTCCTGAAGGCATGTTGGGCGATTTCTGTTGGTATAGGCTTGTTTGGAGATTCGGGGAAAGAAATGGGTCAGGGACTTTTGAGTGGAGTTTGGGCGGCGGTGGTAGTAGTCGATTTCGGAGGTGAACGAGGCCCATCGCTAGGGCGGGCGCTAAGGGCGGTTAACGCCGGCCACGTGGGGGCATCATTCACTCGGCTGTGAGGTTCTTTGGACGGCCATTGCTGCCTCAACACCCCTGTCACACACATTGCAGGACGTCTAATTCTGACAAAAGACGAAAGCATGGCTTCCGAGTAGGTTCATATTCACCTGCTGTGTAACTTACATGCTAACGCCTCCCAGCAGTACCCCACCCCGCGTTCGTGCAGCCTTATTCGACATGGACGGTCTCCTAATCGACTCCGAGGATCTCTACACCATCGCTACCAACACCATCCTACAGCGCTACGACCGTCCCCTCCTCCCATGGTCTATCAAAGCTCAACTGCAAGGCCGCCCGGGACCCCAAGCAGGCGCCATATTCCTCGCATGGGCACAACTTCCCATCCCTCACGAGCAATTCCTCGAAGAGCAAAAGGAGCTCCAGACTAAGTTGTTCCCCACCACAAAGCCCCTCCCCGGTGTCCTGGAACTTCTCGAAGGCCTCAAGCAGCGCGGCGTCCACATGGCCTTGGCAACGAGCAGCCACGCGGGCAACTTCAAGCTCAAGAGCTCGCACTTGCCTGACCTGTTCAAGTACTTTGCGTCCGAACACCAGGTCCTCGGCGACGATTCCAGGATACCAGCAGGCCGGGGCAAGCCGGCGCCAGACATCTACCTCCTTGCTCTCTCAACGTTGAACAAGACGCTCGAAGCGCAGAGTCAGCCGCCCATCCAGCCTGAGGAGTGTCTAGTGTTCGAGGACAGTGTTCCCGGCGTGGAGTCGGGGAGGAGAGCGGGCATGCAGGCTGTGTGGTGTCCGCATCCGGAGCTGTTGACGGAGTATAAGGGCAAGGAGAAGGAGGTGTTGGCGGGCTTGACGGGGCAGCATAAGGACGACGAGGAGAAGGAGTTGCAGAAGACGGAGGTGGAGACTAAGCAGGGGAAGAGGCAGGTGGGCATGCCAGGGGAGATTGACGACGGGTGGGCGAAGTTGTT
Source organism: Phaeosphaeria sp. A1 3.1a (assembly GCA_003501895.1). NCBI lineage: Eukaryota > Fungi > Ascomycota > Dothideomycetes > Pleosporales > Phaeosphaeriaceae > Phaeosphaeria > Phaeosphaeria sp. A1 3.1a. The sequence continues at coordinate 100,244 of QVXC01000069.1, forward strand.
GCAGAGCTTGGTGGATTTTCCGTATGAGACGTTTGGGATTGGGAAGAGTGCGTAAAGTCTTGACGAGTTGGGGGCTGCCGACTTTCATGGCGAATAAATCACCCAACAAGACTACCAACAATAAATCATGATGAGCATGTTTCAACAGTTCTCTCCACAATACGGATGTAGAAAGCTTGGGTACCTCTGTCGTGTCTACTTTGGGTTGAGTAAAATATTTCATCAAGTAAGACACTTTCACGGATCTTTTCCACATCACGAAATGCGCCTGACTGGGCAGAGTCGCGCCGCACTAGCGTATCTTCATACACACTATATATGGCGCTTACTTTTACTTATGCATTCTCGACATTGAAGCACCAGCCGTTTACACTCCCTCTCCGACAACACAACAAGACGTTGCCCAACTCTCAACTCGAACGACATTCCCGTTACACGATGGCCAATCCCAAATTGTATGTCATGATCTTATACCATCTTCAAAATTCAAGACACTAATCCAAGCAGCGTTCAACCATCGCCATTGCTGAGGTTGCCAGCCGAGCTGCGAAATGTGATCTACGGCTACGTGTTCGGGGATCCTGTTATGTCGCATCAGCTATCTTACAGTTACGGATCTGAAGAACATTGCAACACAACTGGCCAGCACGAAGCCAGCCTCTCAAATCTCGATCGGGACGGGGACACCAATGTAGTCAGGAAGGATGATCCCATTCTCTCACTCATCTACGCCAACCGCCAGATCTATGCCGAGACCCACATCTTATCGTACATGTACATCATGTTTCGCTTCGAGGGCAGTGCGTATCTCTAGAAGTTTATCAGCAACCGCCTGAAAGCACAGAAAGCTGCCATCCAGTACATTCAGGTCAACTTGATGACTCGCCATTGTGGTGATTACCACCTGGTATTCGAACAGCGAAAGTGGATGTCGTACCTCTCGGGCATGTCTGGACTCAAAATGATCTACATCAATAAATGTGGCCTCGCCACAGGCAGCATGGTCAAGGCTTGTGTCGTTGACATCTTCGAAGTGGTCAGTAAGTCTAGCCCAGAAGTCACGATTGAGGCTGAAGGCCGCGATCCGTACTACAAGGGCCAGTGGATGGTGCCGAGCGAGCAAGAAGCCGTGCTTATACAAGACCTGTTGCGGGTTGTGCGGATAAGCATGAGGTAGCGATGGATCGAGGTCGATGAATGCAAGGGCTCGCCTAAGAGTGTGGCGTTCATCACAGAGATAGACGGAATTGTATGTGAAGTGGGAAAGTTTCAACCACTCTTCCTCCACGGAAGAGAGCATGCAATGAGATCAGTGATTTTGTCCTCTATGCACGCCCACGATGATAAATCTATGTCCGTCCAGGAAGGGAATAGACCTATACGTGCAAATCCCATTGACTGATGTACGAGCTCATCTCGTGTTTGAGTCGCACCCTGTATACCTGTTCTGAGTACGTGCCTTGAGCCTTGTCACAACGGGACGCAACGGTATGTGCACAAATGCGACCATATGATAATTATCAGCATTGTATCTCAGCATACTACTTCAGCTACATTACATCACATCACTCCTCTTCCCCGGCACTTCCTACACTACATCCCAGCACACCTCTCCCCCTGCACTTCCTATGTCTCGATCTCCACCATAGCTTCCGACGACACTACCGCTACTTTACTGAGCAAAGCATTCCCTCTCCGAAGTTCGGAGGAAGTCAAGTGGCACTATCGGCTCCGTTCGATCGAGAGGATAATTGTACATGAAACATTCGTTTGCGTTCCTGACAATGACAGCTTGGCACGTTGAATCTGCCAGACAGCGTTGATAGCATGCTTCTGGGTTTTCTACCCCAGAATAGTCGTAAAAGCTGAGGTCCATTGATGCTTGAAACCCTACAACGTTGCAGATCGCAGGTAGAGGCGCGGGAGAAGGAGACGGGGAAGGCTCAGGCGAAGGCTCAGGTGATGGCACTGGCGATGGCTCGGGGATTGGTTCCGGCGACGGGCTTGGGCTTGGTGTCGACCCGCCAGTAAAGCAAGCTTTCTCGCTCAGAGAGATGTAGTCCAGAGGTATTGTAGGGGCGGCCCTATCATACGGAACGTTGTAGAAGAAGCAGTCGTTCCCACTCACGAAGATTACGAATGTGCACTGAGCTTCTGAAACGCAGGCCTGTCCGCACGATGCCTCGCTAGATTCTTGAGTAGTTTTGTACGCTGCGTTTCCGTCCTGGCTGGCGGCGTAGGCCCTCTGGCCGCAGATCGCTGGGCTTGGGGTTGGCTCAGGGGCTGGAGACGGGGAAGGCTCGGGGGAGGGCTCAGGCGATGGTACCGGCGATGGCTCTGGGACTGGTTCTGGCGACGGAGATGGAACGGGCGTGGACGCAAAGCATTCTCTCTCAGAAGTGCGTAGGATATCAAGTGGGATTATCTCTTCCGTTCGGGGGAGAGGATAGTTGTACAAGAAACAGTTCATGTCATCAGTCCTGAAAATGACAAATTGACATGTTGACTCAGCGAGACAGCGTGCAAAGCATCCCTCTTCGTTAGCTACTACGAAAAAATCGTAGAAGGAAGCGGTGGCTGATAGTTGATAGCCTACAACGCCGCAGACTGCAGGTGAAGGCGCGGGAGACGGAGAAGGAGAAGGCGATGGCTCTGGGGATGGCTCTGGAGAAGGCGATGGCTCTGGAGATGGCTCAGGGCTTGGAGAAGGCTCAGGGCTTGGAGAAGGCTCAGGGCTTGGAGAAGGCTCAGGGCTTGGAGAAGGCTCAGGGCTTGGAGATGGCTCTGGAGAAGGCTCGGGGCTCGGAGATGGAGACGGCAAAGACGCGAAGCATTCCCTCTCCGAAGTTCGTAGGTAATCAAGTGGCTCTATCGGCTCTGTCCGGGGGAGAGGATAATCATACACGTAACAGTATGTATCGACAGTCCTGTAAATAAGAAATTGACACCTTGTGTCCGAGAGACAGTATTGGTTGCATTCTTCTTGATTAGCTACCAGGACATTGTCGTAAGCGTTGGTATCAGCTGATCTTACAAAACCGACAACGTTGCAGATTGCTGGTGAAGGCGTAGGAGAAGGAGATGGCGATGGCTCAGGGCTTGGAGATGGCGATGGGGAAGGCTCAGGGCTTGGAGAAGGCGACGCTTCAGGAGAAGGCTCGGGACTGGGAGAAGGCGACACTTCAGGAGAAGGCTCGGGGCTAGGAGAAGGCGACGCTTCTGGAGCAGGCACGGGACTGGGAGAAGGCGATGCTTCTGGAGAAGGCTCGGGACTGGGAGAAGGCGACGCTTCTGGAGAAGGCTCGGGACTGGGAGAAGGCGATGCTTCTGGAGAAGGCTCAGGGCTTGGTGATGGCGATGGAGAAGGCTCTGGCGATGGCTCTGGCATAGGGCTTGGAGATCCCGGTACAGGCGAAGAGACAATGACGCTAGAGCTCACTACAGGGCTTGAGATGGCACTCGACAGCACAACGCTCGAAGAGACGTCTGGCATGTAGACAATGCTAGACACAACAACGCTAGACGAGACGGCTGGCGTTGAGACGATCGGAGGATGGACATCGCCATATGAGGCAGCTGGTGTCGAGACGATGGAGGGATAGACAGCGCTGGACGAAGCGGCTGGTTTCGAGCTGACAACGCTGGACGAGCAGGGCGAGGGCTTCGCGTAGGGAACCGCGTGCACTATTTGGGGAGCAGCCAAGGCCGCGAGGACCCAGGGAGCGATATTAGGCATTATGTCGAAACAAACAAGTCAAATGTAATGAGTGTGGTGAGCGAACAAACGAGTGTGGGCTGTACTGCAAGAGCAAGTGCCTGAAGATCATCACTGGAGGGGGCGAGAGGCATATTTTTGTACCAAAACCTCCGCTATGAAGCTTGTCTACATTCATCATCTTTACATGCTGCTCTTTTGCCTCGAGTCATTATCATCTGGTGACACTGTGCGTAACGTGCTTTGAGCACAGCTGAGAAGCGCCTGGTGAGGCTGCTCGGCAATCCATAACAGCATTCAGCTGGCCTTCAGTCAGCCACAACGCGGAAATGCCGACGCTAATGAGTGCAGTAATGTTGTATTGTAGTGGGGGATGATCGAGAACATTCAGAAGGTGGAAATTGAGATGGGCTACCACGCGATTCGTGGCTCGTTAGCTTGGAGCTAAGCCGCTTCCCCAGGGGTAAGGTAAAGGTCCGGTTAGCTTGCAATATTGACCGAGCTCGAGATTCTACACATGGAAATCGTAGGTGTGACGCAGGCAAGGATATTGTCTACGTCTTCACATATTGTGTGACTGCTTGGGGGCAGTGTCAATTGTGTGCTGCGGATCAACGCTTGTATTGCTATCTGTTGTCGTGTTGTGATCTGTTGTGATGATTGTGTACAGGAGCTCTCAACTTAGAGGTAAGTGCGCTTGCCTACCAGGCAGTGCCTACTACAATAGGATGTCATGTGACTCCACCCACGCGGTTACATATTGCTTTACAAGATACTGTTGTCACGTAACCCGTGTGCGCTGGGAGTCAACGCGAAAACATGCACAAATATGAATTCAGATTAACTACGAAAATAACCTATCTTTGGCTCATGCTCGTCTATCGCGATACTTGCTATTCGTGTCCAGGCAGCCAGGGGTTGGTGGCGTTCTCAACCGCGGCGCTATCTATTGTGTGTAAAACCAAAAACATGTCAGTTTGCTACCCGAACTTCGCGCCTCTATCATAAAAGGAATATTGTGATATTGTGTATGTAAAGTGTCGTCTGATATCGCTTCTGTACATACTATCTAGGAATTCTCCTCGTAGAAGCCACAGCGTGCTCAACAGTGAGACATTATGAAGCACCTCTACCATAGACTCTTTGCAGGCCCGATTGATCAACGATAAGATTACGATGGGCATCGATCGCGATGTTGCGCGCTCGACGCACATCGCCGTCTGTAACGTACACTCCTGGCGTATGCGTCGCGCTTGAACGCTTGTAACCGCCGGAGAGGATACTGCGCCCCAGTACATGAAATTGTGATATGCCGCGCCGACTCAACATCTTCAATGTCGAACGTTACTCGAATATATACAAGACCTTCTTCGATAGGGCGAGACGGCCTATTGTGTACACGATACTGGTCTTAGACTTCTTCTGTGCAGAATTTTACGACTTTCTCGCACTGAGGCACGTCTCGACGACAGGTGACAGTGCCCATTCGAAGAATATGTAATGCTTTAACGATCTTGCCCTGGAATAATCAAAGTAACTCTTCACTCAGTCCAGAGCACACATTTTTGGGAATCGCCTTCAGCGGACCACCCAATCGACTCCATGTGTATATAACCTCGACATGTCTAGGTATGCAGATTCATAAGGCAAGACTTCTCGGTTCCGTAAACTGTTGAAGGAAGGATCAAGTACCATCTTGACATCACTAGTCATGTTCTCTGGTCAGTAATATGCTTGATCTGCGAATGCTTCGGTTGATCGCATTCTCATACAGCGCGGGGAAGCAATTGAGGTGCATCATCTAAAGCCAGTAAGTCTTTGCGCTCGGTTTAATCAAGAAAAAATTGACACGGTCACATTGCCTTGATGTACTTAGACGCTGCAGCTGGATGTATTATCTTCAGCGTTGATCTCCATTCAACATTCAGGAAGCGGCGATGTCACCCTGAACGCATTGTACATGCAGTTCAGAGATTGTTAAGAGCTAAAACTACGGAATCCTTACGGCTTGTACATGTTGCGAGCATCAGCTCATGAGCTGTCTGGCTCGCCAGCTTCTTTGCTCGTCTGGAATCATCACAATCCAGATTCAACCAGCTGATAGGTACCTGTCAGTCTTAGCTCAGAGAACTTGAGGTGATCCCTTTTCTAGCTTTCGCACATTCTTTATCCTTGTGAATAGTTTTCTCAAAATCAATTATATAATTGTACTATCAGGGCAACTTTTCCACATACGACCATAGGACGTTGAAAACAAGGCTTCCCGTTCGCTCAGCCCTATTTAAGCAACGTACCGGCGGATTAG